>RDPX01000028.1:638096-650610 GCA_003991215.1 Morbakka virulenta | reverse complement strand
AACCTACATAACTTAAAAATGCATTTTCTGTGTTCAAATTTTCTCTTCAGATTTGCAAAAGTTACAAACCATTACAAAGCCTGTATTTAAGAAATGTGAAGGAGATGATAAATCATAATGATTCATCTAATGTAACTCCAAAACAAAATTCCTGATGGCTTTATAGAACTCTGTTCATACCTATACAATTGATTCAATTCACTTGAAACTGGGTTACATTCAAAGTAATAAACTCAATGAAGAATAATATTTTAGGTATGAAATATGGAGCATGAAGGTCAATGAAAGCCCCTTTCAAACACCTGTACTATCGTGGAAATCCTACTACTTGAAGGCAGCTAGGTACTATCAAAATTATCCCAATTTGGTTTCATTGTCTTAGATGTAGGGTCAAAAAAAGAAGAAAAAACACAGTGGTTATGAAGAAGAGTGCAAGCTTTTATTCAAAAAATAAAAATGCACTGAAAAGCTTATGACACATCAGTAAAGCCTTTGCTAAAATGACTGCATGCTTTACCATCTGTGTTATAGGTGGTAGAGCACATGGCCATGATCTTTTCAAAAATTATTTTTGCGGTTTTCTTTGGCCTCCAAGTTTCTTGGAATCAGTTGTTTCTACCTGAGGGGGCAGTCGTCGTTCTGTGGGAAGCTCTGTATGCTATGGACAATTGAGATATCTAACCAACTTTGAGAAGAAAAAAAATGTTCAAGGAAAAAATATGATAGGAAAATGATGTTTCCATGGTAACCATAAATAACTTGTTTAAACTCAGCTTGATGAACATATTTCTTGCTATTCTGCAAAAATTAAACCTAAAGTAGGAACCATTACTTTAAAATTTGTTTTTTATGTGATATAAAATTTATGTTTGGCTGACAAAAATGCAGTTAAAATGTAGGCACTTGATAAGCAGATATGTTGAAAATATACTGTTAGGTACTGGAAAATTAAAAATAAAAATCAGTACAATTCTTATGATGATTTAATTTTGGACCTTGGTTTGAACATATCAGCAAATAGTAAGTCAACAAACTAACAGGCTAAAAATTTGGAAATGCATTAAAAATTCTGAAGACATATCAATAAAATTGGATGTGATTCTATGTGCCCTGTGGCAATCTGCATTTACAGCATTCCTTTTGTATCACTTTGGTACACTGTATTTCTAGGGAATCGGTAGTTTGGTTTCTTTTCTATATACAGATGTTTGAAACATGACAGGCAATCTATTCCAAGGCATCAGTGATCACCAGTGTAAAAACTCTGGAAAGTTCTTGGACACTAAGTTGCATATCTTTAAAAAAAGATATGTTTCAACATCTGTCTACAAAAAACCCACCAAACGTCTGATCCCCTGAAAATCCAATGCACCAAAACGATACAAAAGGAATGCTGTTAAATGGAGATTTGTGCTGAGCACATAGAATCACATAAAAAAAACTTTTAACCAAACTGAATATGTCACAGATTTATCAACACCAACCACTGACCAGCAGATATCTCATTAAGTAGAATTTGATTGCCATAATACACTTTTCATGTGTTTTAAACAACTTTTAAACATATTTTATTAAACGAATAATATACTTGTGAACTTTCACATTTGATTGACATCAGTATATAGTGGATTTTGTATCACCAAGAATCTATAGGCAGATATATTGTGAACAATCAAACAAAACTTGACATCAGTACATAGTGGATTTTGTATCACCAAGAATCTATAGGCAGATATATTGTGAACAATCAAACAAAACTTACCGTTTTTCCATACTCTTTATGTAAATTGTTAAAGATATCAACTAAAAATCAAATTTAACAATAATACAATAATACAGCTACAAAATTGCCACACAAAACAAGCAAGTTTTCATCTTTATTTGGAGAAACACATATTACACCTTCAAATACATAAACTACTCTGACATGGGAATGATAAACCCTCAGGCACACAGCTTGTTAACAATAATGTCAAGTATTTGTGTTTGTGAAAATTACCCTGTCAGCTCATCTCTAGCAATACAGGTTGTGTAGACAGTAAGAAAAAGTCCCATGTTGTTCAACACATTCAACATCATTGGTCACTTAGTTCAAGAGTCTCCAATGAAGATCTTAAGGAGGCAAATGAAAATNAGTGGTTATGAAGAAGAGTGCAAGCTTTTATTCAAAAAATAAAAATGCACTGAAAAGCTTATGACACATCAGTAAAGCCTTTGCTAAAATGACTGCATGCTTTACCATCTGTGTTATAGGTGGTAGAGCACATGGCCATGATCTTTTCAAAAATTATTTTTGCGGTTTTCTTTGGCCTCCAAGTTTCTTGGAATCAGTTGTTTCTACCTGAGGGGGCAGTCGTCGTTCTGTGGGAAGCTCTGTATGCTATGGACAATTGAGATATCTAACCAACTTTGAGAAGAAAAAAAATGTTCAAGGAAAAAATATGATAGGAAAATGATGTTTCCATGGTAACCATAAATAACTTGTTTAAACTCAGCTTGATGAACATATTTCTTGCTATTCTGCAAAAATTAAACCTAAAGTAGGAACCATTACTTTAAAATTTGTTTTTTATGTGATATAAAATTTATGTTTGGCTGACAAAAATGCAGTTAAAATGTAGGCACTTGATAAGCAGATATGTTGAAAATATACTGTTAGGTACTGGAAAATTAAAAATAAAAATCAGTACAATTCTTATGATGATTTAATTTTGGACCTTGGTTTGAACATATCAGCAAATAGTAAGTCAACAAACTAACAGGCTAAAAATTTGGAAATGCATTAAAAATTCTGAAGACATATCAATAAAATTGGATGTGATTCTATGTGCCCTGTGGCAATCTGCATTTACAGCATTCCTTTTGTATCACTTTGGTACACTGTATTTCTAGGGAATCGGTAGTTTGGTTTCTTTTCTATATACAGATGTTTGAAACATGACAGGCAATCTATTCCAAGGCATCAGTGATCACCAGTGTAAAAACTCTGGAAAGTTCTTGGACACTAAGTTGCATATCTTTAAAAAAAGATATGTTTCAACATCTGTCTACAAAAAACCCACCAAACGTCTGATCCCCTGAAAATCCAATGCACCAAAACGATACAAAAGGAATGCTGTTAAATGGAGATTTGTGCTGAGCACATAGAATCACATAAAAAAAACTTTTAACCAAACTGAATATGTCACAGATTTATCAACACCAACCACTGACCAGCAGATATCTCATTAAGTAGAATTTGATTGCCATAATACACTTTTCATGTGTTTTAAACAACTTTTAAACATATTTTATTAAACGAATAATATACTTGTGAACTTTCACATTTGATTGACATCAGTATATAGTGGATTTTGTATCACCAAGAATCTATAGGCAGATATATTGTGAACAATCAAACAAAACTTGACATCAGTACATAGTGGATTTTGTATCACCAAGAATCTATAGGCAGATATATTGCGAACAATCAAACAAAACTTACCGTTTTTCCATACTCTTTATGTAAATTGTTAAAGATATCAACTAAAAATCAAATTTAACAATAATACAATAATACAGCTACAAAATTGCCTTGTTGATTATTAATTATGTAATCATTTAAAAAATATATTTGTGTTGTTTGGTACAGAACCAGACAGCTAAACCTTTGAAAAAAGTTATCAATTGTGAGTTTTCTTTGTAACACTTTGTATTGTATAGTATAGTATAGTATAGTATAGTACAGTATAATAAAGTATAGTATAGTAGAAGTAGTAGAGTATAGAGTAGTACACATTACCACTGGCATTTAGCATGCAACAAATGTGAAACAATAATAGTAATAATAACAATTATAATTGTTATTACTGTTTTGCTTTTTAGAAGTATTTGCATACATTTGCACACACCAGTAAGGTCAGATTGCTTTAAAGTGATCCAGGGTAAAACTTCTAATATTACCATTGTTAATTGTGTCATAAAAATGGTTTCTTGATCATCAATTGATATTGTTTTTAACTCTGGTTAATGGTGGCAACACAGTCTTAAAAGATATGTTTAATTACCTGCACTATATGGTCTGTTTTGATTGTTTAAATAATCCAGTACAGCACCTAGATACCAAATATTAAAAAAAAAATATTAGTACAATTTTGTAAACAAAAACACAACACTATTTACACACATAACTTTAATTATGAATTACATCTCAAAGGTAAGAGGTCTACAACATGCAAGGTGGAAAAGTTAAGTGTAGTAAAAACTGTGAAATATGAAAATTGAGGTACATGCCTGGCACAAGGTGCTAGGGGTAGGTCTCTGAGGATGCAGTGGTGTTGAAATGTGGTGTTAACAGTACGAAAAGCAGTCTGAGTACCTTACAATTGAGATGCTTTAAAGGGAAATGTAAAGAAAAATGGGCATGACAACATCTTTGAAGTAAATTATGGTGATAAATATCAAGGGAAAGAGCACTCTGGGGTCACGAGAGAAGGCATAATGGTAAGGATACAAGATGTTTTCACATCAGAAAGGAAATGGGGTGCACTCACAAGGCATGTTGACCTCAGCTACATTCAGGCCTTCCACTTTATTCCGATTTGTGAAAAGTTATTTTACTGTAGCGAGTCAGTTAAGATGACTTAGCCTTGAAAATTCCTGACTTTATGGATTCATTGCATACCACAGATATAGGAGCTTTATTATGCCATGAGTGACAGCCTTTCCATGAGCCACATTTCAAGAGACACTCTTGCTGTCACCTTACAAATGGATATGCAAGCTGAAGTGAGAAGATAAACTGAATCAGAAGGCAAATGAATAACAGGAGTTTGAGAAAAACTGGATTCTCATAAAATCAAGGTCTTCACTGTATTCAGGTCTAGAAGGGCTTTTAACTTGCATCTTTGAGGGTTTACGGTATTCCATCTCAATCTTTGAGTTAGCCATGGGAAGTGGACAATTCAGCAAGTTTGAAATGCTTATAGTCAGTTAGAGTTAAAGGCTTTTGACCTTTACCTCCAGGTAGCCGAGATAAAAATAGAGTATCAAACTTTCAAATGATTCTCACATTATCAGACTTTTGATGCTAGCTCCTTAATTACGGTCAAAATGCACTGCAACAAAAACATTTGGTGTTTCTTGTGTTATTATTATGGCAAAAACACTGTGGGAACAGGAAAACAAGTGAGGGGATTAAGGAAAGTGTGAGATAGCTTTACTGTCATGGTGACTACTTGAGGTAGATGCCAGAAAAAAATGACTATCTCAACATTGAGAACAAGACTCTATGGATGCAAATGGGTGAAACATCCCAATATTAAATTGGGTTTCCCAATATTTACTTTGCTTTGCACTAAATGGTAAATCATTTGTTGAGCATCAGGTACTCAATTGGAAAGTATTTGCAAATATCAAAGGAATGTTAATCTGATAAAAGATGGCCTTGATTTACATAAAACATACCATGAAGTTAATGACATTATGGTATGTGCCTGTAACAATAACATCTTCACAGTACATCACTGTGAGTCTTTCCCTAGGGTGTGTGTTGTTGAAAAATATTTTTCACAGCATTTTTGGATAGCTGTTGAAGGTGGGAATTAAAGTAGTTATGATGTCAATCATGAGGACACTTAGGAGGTCAAAGAGATTACTTTCACCCTTAGTCAATGGGTGACTGTGGACTACATAGAATTCATTTCTACGACACTCTTCTCTATATTATTATACAAAAAGCTTGATTACATCACTAAGCACTCATACCACAAAAGCTAAGGCTAAGTTCTTTGCAGAATTGAAAGAAAAGTTACAGGAACAGGAAGCTATAATTATGGGTGACTTGGCTAGAAACTATATCTTCACTGTACAAGATGAAATTACCACTGGTATTCACAATCTTGTACCCTGCATCCTGTGGTAATTCATGTAAACACTGGTGGTGAATTAGAACCGTTCTCTGCCTGCATCATATCTGTTGATCTTCTTCAGGATCAAAGTAAAGTTTGGAAGGTTTCAGGAGTCAATTTTATATATAAAGACAATGTCAACTGATATCAGAAAGGTCTGAGGCTGTGCAGCATTTCTTTGACTTATTCAATCATATAAATGGTTTTGCTATTGAATGTTGAAGTGACTAATGCAACATTACATCCTTACAGCCATTATCTATTTAATTCCGTAAGAATATTCATGAGGCCGAAATACAATAATACGAAAGGGGAAGAACTCCGGGTTGCTACATGGGCGTAAGATTTGAGATTATTCGGGTCACAGTACTTCGCACAACTATTTTCTTCTGTCAGATATTTTACAAGTAACGTAATAACTTAACTCTTAAATTACCTGAACAGAGGTACCTAATAACCTGGCTTTTCAGAAATGCTCCGTCTTAGGCAGCAATGTTTTTTGATACAATGCACCCGCATAAAAGCGTCCTTAATCGTTATGGTTATTAGCCGATTTAAGTTCATGGCCTTAACACAAAGCTGAAAAGCAACTTGGTGAAATCGGGGCTATTCTAGAGATGCACACCACGATGTTAAATTGTTTCAATATACATGCATTATATATCAATCGACGCTGTCCCTGATACGCACACCCAAGTACCTTCATGTCACCTCAATTAAATAATTGTATCATGAATGAAATATCGTAAGCCTGTCCCATCGAGTTTCTGCTTGAATAACCCAAGCTTCTGGTGATAAAACTACAACCATGCGTAAAAGCCTGTGAAAATACTTACTATCGGCGTTCTTTTTGCTCATTGCTTACAACAACCAGCATTTACTGATGGGAACAGAAGAATTACTCTTATTTCCCGTCACCGTACTTTACCCTCCGACGTTCCGACTCTGCAGCTCAAGTAGCCTCTCTGTGGTGCAAGTGACAAACTCAAACCAACACTCCCAATGCCAAAGAAAAAAATACACAGCAGAGTGACACAAACATCTTAGAAATAAATGCAAAATGTTACAAAATTTAGTAAATAAATATGACAACAGTTTGAAGAACAAAGGTATGTATGGTATATGAATAGCAAACTTAAATATGGAGCGTTAAAAAAAACTTCACCAGGAAAGCAAGTGTGTGGAACGACTTATTCTTGCAGCATTTTAACCGTGGGTAACCTAAAGCTCGGTATGTATGGGGCATTTCCCCCCTGTCCAATGAAATATCCAATGTTGCGGTGAAGTTTAGTCAAAGTTTAGTCAAAGTTTAGTCAAAGTTTCATGACAACTGTCTTTTGGCTCTCAAGGTTTTTTCATAAATGCGCGGGAAACGAAAATGAGGCAAAGTGATGCTCTGCTATTTATTGCCCAAGCCCCTGTGTAAATATTCTCTTCAGAACCTAAACAACTTGGTAGAAATGGTGAGAATTTTGAAATCTTTATGAGTCAAGATAATCGTTTGAAATCTGTTGCAATTCCAGTTTTAGGCACATAAAAACATATGCTACTTATTCAATATACTTTTTAAAATATAGGTGGACACATATTTTCTTTTGACCATCTGCATGAAACATGTCTAAAACAATTGTTAGGGCTTGTTGTTAAGGTACTTTTATTTTCATCTCAGGGCATGAATTGGCTTTTTCGCCAGTTTCTTTATTTTTACCAACTATCAAACGTGTTATGCGACACTTTTTCAGTTGGTACAAACTCGTCTGTGGTTAGGGAGCAGGAAAATATCATACCTAAATATTTCTGTACACTAGTATTTTGTGATAGTGAAAGACAACTTGAAAACCATTGCCAGTTTCGTTTTCAGGGATGATCTGCATTCATCAATATTTTTCCCCGTTGATTCCAGATCACTATACGAGGTGTTACATATATATTATGTACCTATCAGTATGCTGTCTTTCTTCATAATTATACCATATAATAACATTTACATTCAAGCATTCCAATTTTTATACAAAACTTGTGTGAAAACAGTTTATAAAAAGATAGCAGAGATCAAACAGTTAACGTAGAAATAAAAGATACCACCAATGTATTGTGTCTGGCATGAAATTAAGGCAATGTGACGGCGATTGTTTCATGCCATTAAAATCCATGTTTGGTGAATTGCGTCGTGATTACAATTAAAAACTATCGGTATCTTGGCCGTTATTTATTTTAATTAAAGACTTGTGCCTAGTGATGCCAGCACCAAAATAGTACAATAATTCTACAATGCTTGTAGCTCGCCAATTCTTCGTGTCATGTTTATATTTGTTGTCCTTTATACAACCTTTAATAAACTATTATTTTTGTGATATTTATTAAAGGCGAAAAGAACAAGGAAAGTTGGAATTGTAGGAAAGTATGGTACCAGATATGGTGCCTCCCTTCGAAAAATGGCAAAGAAAATTGAAATTTCCCAACATTCCAAATACACATGTACCTTTTGTGGAAAAGTAAGTTAATGGTTATGATCATTAAATTTTGTGGTGATTTTGGTATGATTATTGTAGTTTTAAACATTTGATAAATGAGGTAAAAAACTGATGTGATGTACTATGAAGGCCAGTGATGAAATTTTTTTTACCATCTTTCGGGACAGAAATTATGCATGTTGATATTTAATTCTGAGGCTTTCTATGTAGATTATCAGTGATTGTTTTAAGTGATATGGTCATGCTACATGTAAAGTAAAAGTATTTTGGTGAGCTTTAAGCTGCTTTGTATGCAAGAGTTATTTTGTTGATACTGCTTAACAGTCTGAAATTTTAAATGAATTTGTGAAGGTTTTGACAGCAGCATATTGCCTGTGTTCATTTTATTTGATGAACCTTATCTATCTGCATTTCTTTAAGACCAGTTTGTATCAGTAGAGTCTAATTCTGTAGTATAGAGACAACATAACCCAACTAACTTTCAATGCAGTGCCATAGTGGTTTTAATACTGTGCGTAATATATAGGCATCAGATTTGTAAGAAAAAGTGACATCCCTATTCTACTTGCAAGACTGGTATTTGTACGCTGGGTAGTTTAGAGGATTTAGTATAACTGTACACTATAATTGTGATAGTTGTAAATTAGTACATATAGCATATGAACAGATATTTTATCTACCGGTATTTAAGTTTTGCTGTATGTTGTAGAACCCTATTGTGCTTGGTTTCTCCTGTTTTTGTATACCTACTAAAAGTGTGGTGTGCATATTGAAACTTTGCAGATTCAAGTACAAGAGAGCATATCAAAGTTAGATCATGTGTTGTTTTCTATATTGTACTTACAACATCAACAACTGTCAACTTACTATTGCTGAAATTAGAAAGCTGAAGTTATCAACATTTGTAGAATCAGTAGTGAAACATAATGCTAAACAACATTCTTGGTATTGTGTATAGGTGGAAAGAAATTATGACTTTCATTTATTTAATAAAGTCCTAAAAACTGGGGCAGTAGGTTTTACTCAAAGGTAACTTCCTATTTTTGTTTTGCAAAGGGATCAAGTAAGAAAACTTGTATTTTTACAATAATAATAATTTCAATACACTAGTTCAAGGAATGTGATGACAAAAACCTAAAAAACCTTTTTGTGTTTATTAGAATATTTCAGTTTCTGGAGTATGTTTTGACAATAAAAACAATTATAAGTAGTTAATACATTTTTGATCAAGTATTTAGTTTTCATTTTACCTGCAAGCTATCTTCACCTAATTTGTTCAGTTTTCCCTTATGTTTTCTAATAGTTTTCCAGATACTTGTTTTATTAAGTAGTCCTGCTGTAGTGGTACAAGGAGTCCCTCACCAGTTGCATGCTTGTTGTTTACTGACATGTGTTTTGGAATATAATTTTATTTCATGAAAGTTTCTTTGATCTTTAAGTAAAAGAAAAAGGCACACCCAAATTACAGTTGTTTACTGTATTTAATAATTGTCAGTTTCAAATCTGTCAGGCTTGCCAACACTTGTTAGAAGGCCAATCCTCACTTTCTTTCAGATGCTTTAGTCTCACTAGCGTAATCTTTTTAGCCTTGTCAGCTAGAGCAGGGGTATTTGTGCCTCTGGTAACAGATAATAATTTTCAGACCTACTATATGAAGCTACGTGAAAGAGGAGGAGAAAGAATAAAATGACCCCCAAAATATACCAAGGAAGTCACCAAAAGCCCCAAGTCATGAATGAAATGGTCATAAGCACTGGTGTATGTTACAGAGTAAGGGAATGTGCAGAAAGAGTGCCATGAGGCCTTCGAGGAAAATTTGGTGGCATTAGACCCAGGCAAAAATGAATTCTTAAAAATCCCTGGATAAAACAAGTGGAAAAAATTGATGTAAAGTGGATGATGGAAAGAGTAAAGAAAGAGATTTGAAGGAGACTGGACCATCCAACCAGGTTGAACGTCAATCAAAATGTAAGACATTAACTGCAGAGTAATAACTGTTTCTGGATATCTAATGACTGTATATAATTTAAAAACAGCTGAGGTGGATGAGTTGGATAAGATAATTAAAGGTGTATGATGGAAAGAAGGATTTCATGGTAGACAAGTGATGAGCAACTACACACAAATAGGACATTTAGTGGATGAATGCTGAAATGTTTTGAAGAAATGTGTGATGAGATGAAAATGGGAGTGGAATGCTACATGGCTTTGGCAGCAATTAAGTGGATCAAGAGAGTTTGGAGGAACAAAACCTGCAAGGAACAGACCACTGAAAAAGGAAACAGAAAGAGTAATGGGGGTTATAAATACAGCTGTATCTTTTGTTGAAGGTGGTGTGACGATTAACATTGAATGATATACAGAATGGAAAGAGATCTTAAATGAAGACCAAAACATGGTGTCTTGCAGAGAAGGAGCTCCAAAGGATCAGAGGATTGAAAGTGAACCACAAATAACAGTTATCCAGAGATCACAGAGAAACATTTCAACATATACTGTTGGGATGGAAGAGGATCAGAGTATGCCAAACAACATGACACCAATCTAAAAGAGCTACCACTGAAGTGGGCTATTAAAATGACTAATACCAGAAGAAACAGTATGGAATGCATAAAAATGGCAGCTAGGCAAGGTGATTAAGAACAGTAGTAAGTTGTACTCAAATTGGGGGCATCCAATGAAGACAAGGTGCACCAGTAGACAACCAGATCTCACCTTAGAAGACTGACAACAAGAAGATATTAATTATTCATTTGGTATGCCCTAATGAATTGAATGAACAGGGAAACCCAGTGGGACGAGAAAATTCAAAAGTACCAACTGCCCCATTTCAAATTAAGTAAAAAGAGAAGATTTATTGTAACAGTGATCCCATCCATTATTGGATATCTTTGAGGAGGAATAAAAGAACTAAAGCAGCATAAAATGTATTTTCAATAACATTAATGACAAAAAACTAGAATTAGTTGTGTGAGTAATGTTAAAAACTGTGAAAGCAAAACCCTCACGAGAAAAGTTTTGTCTGGACTTCTGACACAAGGTGTCTTCTTTATTTTAGCCAACAAATTATGTTAGTTAAAGTCAACCTAACTTCTTGTACTTATTCTAAACATAATTTCTAATCTAGTGGTTATACTTATTGTAATTCCAACCATTTGGTTTTAATTTTATTGTTTTAATTTTAATTGCCATCTCCAAACTTTTTAATTCTAAAGTTGGGTTTAGATGGTACAGGGCTTAACAGTGGAGACCAATAGAGCAACTTCTGTCAAGGCTAATTTTGAAAAAGATGGGGAGACATTTGGCCAAGAATATAACTCGGCCCTAGATTTTTATTTCATCTACATAAAGATAATGTATGTGGTGAATTTATCATTTATAAATATAACAGAATTGTACAGTTGATTAAATAAATAAATATTAATTATATGACTTGGTTCAAGGAGTAGAATAGTACAATCACCAACCAGAGTCATTGAGAATGTAGTAGATTTTTGTGGGATTTAATATACAGGCAGATCACTACATTAAACATTGCCTTTCAGATACCCTGTTTTTTTAATAGTGATTCAAGAAAGTGTTTTATCATTGACATGGCATCTCCTGGTGAGAAGAGGTTTGTGGAGAAGAAAAACTAAAAGAAAACTTTTTTATGACCTCGAGAGAGAATTGAAGGAAATGGAAATGCTCACATGTTGAAATAATTCAATTCATAGTTGGAACTTTAGGAATTGTGTGTGTCTAAAAGTATAAAAAGCTGGATGAAGTGCTTAATCTGAGGAGTACCATAGTGCAATTCTAGAAAGCCATACATTTGGGCACTTCGAAGATACTAAGGTAAATTTGTAAGACCTCACAAGAAGAACACTGATGCAGCATCATTGTGGAAATATCATCATCATCATCATCATATTCGGTTTAACGTCCGTTTTACATGCTAGCATGTGTTGGACGATTTCTTGAAATTGACTTCCAAGTTATCCTATCCTTCACCAGGTCTCTACTGACACCTTTTTCTTTCAGATCCATCCTTATCACTTCCTCCCATGTTTTCTTTGGTCTTCCTCTGCCAGTGGTTCCTGTCACCTTGATTGTTCTGCATCTACTTGCCCAAGCATTCCTGTCCATTCTCTCCACATGACCAAACCAACC
>RDPX01000028.1:599578-637468 GCA_003991215.1 Morbakka virulenta | reverse complement strand
GTCACAGGTTGCCTCTCCTTCTACACACCTCTTGCAGCTAAAACGGTTAGTTTCTGTCAGTTTGCCCTTTATTCCACTGCACTGTTTATGTACCCAGTGCTTGCAAGTACCACAATAGATTGAGTTGCTCCCAACTCCCCACAGACTGAACAGGGAAACTTCCCTTTCTCCAATGGCTTTCCTAAATTGCAACCACTGACCATCACTTTTGTCTTGCCCATGTTCACTCTCAAGCCTTTATCTTCCAAACCCTTCTTCCAAGTCTCTAACTTAGCAAGTAGACCATCTAATGTCTCACTGGAGAGAACCAGGTCATCTGCATATAACAATTCCTCTTGGCAGCCCTTTCAAAACTCTCTTGACAGTGCTTCCAAAACACAAATAAAAAGCAGTGGACTTATTACAGATCCCTGATGAACTCCCATCACTTCCTTCGGTTGATGTAGTAGCTTGATAACAGTCTGATTTTGCCTACCTCGAGCAAAAGTGCTACCGTGCACGAAACCTTCACTTAAATTAGTTCCAGTCTCGTTTATGCAGTTATGCCGGATATTTTTGGATGTCATTTCATGGTATGATAAGGCAGTGTTTTTATAGGCCAGATGCCCTTCCTGACACCAACCCATTAAGGTAATGGGGACCAGTGTTCTTATTGAGACACCATCTCTAGGTGATGGTCATCCAAGGCTGAAGAGCGCTTCACCTGCCCGTGAGAGAAAGATTATACCCCGCCAGTCCTCAAACTGGTATTTCATGCTTGAATGAGACCAAGCATGGTATTGGGGGTTAAATATATGGAATAATAATAATAATAGTGCATTTTGTTTGAAAATGAGTCTTGAAAAGAGCTGAAATTCATTTCCAGGGATTCTCCCTCAATCCTGGCTCCAAACCAGGGGCTTAAAAGATTGAGGGTTTTCCTGAGGATACTACTACTACTACTACTACTACTACTAATAATAATAATAATAATAATAATAATATTTTTATTATTATTATTATTATTTAAGGTTTATTGCTCTATTAATATAGTTGTAATAGTTAATGTATAATGTTTAACTATTAGACATTTTATTTTTGTTATTTTTGTTGCAGTTCACTAGAAGTAGACAAAGGCATTGTTTGGGGATGATTTGGTCATTAATAGCTTAAAATTTTATTAAAATTAAATGCTTTTTGATACAAGGATTTATTACTTTTCAACATTTTCATCAAATCCTCTAACATAAAAGCACATATCTAAAATCAATTTTTGTTCAAAGTTTTTTAACATATGATATTGCATCCAGCAAAAGATTTGTTTTTAAACAAATAGTATTTGAAATAAAAAATAAAATAAAAGTGTCAATTTTTACATAAATTACCCACCCTCACCCACCACTATGTCCAGTTGCATTTAGTGTATTAAGCCACTTGGCAAATACAGACAGCTGGGGTTTGTTTATCCAGAAAAAGTTATTACTTTATGCTGATAAACTGAATTTCTTTTTAGAATTTTATACAAGCCGAAGAAATCAGCAACTGCCAAAATTAAAGAAAAAAAATGTATGCACAGTTCTACTTATGTTGTTAACCTGTTTTTTTCTTATTGTGCATAGGATACCTTAAAACGGACAGTTGTTGGGGTGTGGCATTGTAAGGCCTGTAGAAAAACAGTTGCAGGAGGAGCTTGGGCACCCAGGTATGTTGCACTTTTTGAAAAAATATGTTGTTAATTTGGACCTTGATCACAATGAATCAGCTCCCCTTCCAAAAAAAACAACCCATTTTAAACATATAAACCTTGACACAACTTCCTTAAATAATCATTTGCATTGCTTTCTTATTCTTATCACATTGATCATGTAAAGTTAGAGGGTAGAAGGAAATTTACCTAATTGGAATGTTCAAACATAATTACTCGTAAAATGAATCAGATGGATATGCCCATTTTGAGAAGCCAAACAAATTTTTTAAATGGGTATTGCAAAATTTATTACCTTGTTTTTCTATCATGATTTGGAAGTTAAAACTCATCAAAATACCCCCTAATGACACAGTTTTTGTCATCAATTAATAAGTCACAGCTCCTCTAGTTTTCCAAGTATTTTGTCTTTGAATTTTTAAAATTATGAAGATTTAACATGGCATGCTCTAAACAGGCTAAAAGTACACCATCTTTCTTCTCTTTTTCCACTTGGTAATCTGTTTAGGTTTGTGCTACCTGATGGTTGGGTTTTTTTTCATCTTAGTTCAAAGTTTGCAATACTTACTTATCCCTTTAACGTCCAATGTTCCGGGCCTTCAATTTTGGTGGTCAATGGCTTTTCACCACCTCTCACGGTGCAATATGAGCTCTTCTGTTATATTCAGTTTTTAAGTCATCTTATACAAAATTGATCCATGTTTTTCTGTATCTACTGTGTAGTCACCTGCCTTCCACTTCCCAGTTCCTTACAATTGTTAGCACATCACTCTTGTGTCTTCTCCTCACATGCCCAAACCACTGCCACGTTTGATGCCTTAATACGTCAGCTACCTGTTTCAGCCCACACATATGAGCTACTTCCTTGCTAGAGACTCTGCCCTGCAGCCTGGTGCCTCTCATGTATCAAAGCATGCTACAATCACAGCTGACCAAGATTGTTTCCACTCGCTGTGTTACAGGCCGTGTCTCTGAACCATAGAACATGACCAAACTGGTACATGCCTTGTATACTACTGAGTGTTGACTCAGGGGAATTTGCCTGATACATAACAGTCCTCCAATCTTACACCATTTACTCCAGGCTGCAGCAACCCTCATTTGTGCAGCCTCTTTCCTCTCCCCCCTCCCTATCTATAACACCTCTGAGGTAAGTGAATGAGTCCACTTCTTCCACCACATGTTCATTTCCTGCTCCCAGCTCTACTGTTTCTCTCTCATCACCATACCTACCCTCTGTGTCTACAGTAGAGCAGGTAACTGCCCTTTTGTGACACATTTTGCAAACCAGAACAGCATCCGTGAACCCACCTTTCACAATGGGAACATAACACAGTTTACTTGTACTCCTTTTCCACACACTCCACAAATATACCTTCTAGAAGATTGAGGAGTTGTGTCTTTCTTTCCTGTCACCAAGATCTTTCCAAGGCATCTCTCCTCACTGCAGTTACTTTCCTTGGCTTTATACCAGGTATTCGTTTTCAGAAAAACTTATGAGTGGTGCAGACTTTGCTTTATTCCTTGGCCAGCGTTGTCTCAAAAACAAGCTTTTCTTGCCATTATGAATAGGAAGTTTATATGATCGTTCTGGGTCATCATAATGGATGGAGTGGAAGTCTTTTATGGTAATGTGGTTGTTTGCTGCATAACAACATTGCATTCTTGGATTACTTTAAATGACACCTTACAAGGGATTAAAATGGTCTGTTGTAAAACACATACATACATACATACATACATACATACATACATACATACATACATATATACATACATACATTTTGGTAAAAGGACCACCCAAGAGGTGTGGATGGATGGCAGAAGACTGCAAGGATAGATATGCAAATGGGGATACATTTTTTTTGGGGGGGGGAGGGACATAATGTAACCTTGTATTTATGGTTGTCATGATGACCTTACATTAATGTATTGCATTTGTGGACCCATGATGAAAATTATTTATTCAACCATCTTTCGGGACAGAAAGAATACGTGTTGATTTCTTTTTCTGAGGTCCATTTTCCAAATTATTTGGGTATTTGTCAAGTGAGTTACAACTATGTGTCAAATATTACACTGTTACAAAAACTTTTTTGAAAGCTGGCTGGGATTTCAGAGCTTTTTGAAAGCATAAGTTAGTTTTTTTCTTCATAAATCAAATTTAACAAGCTTTGGTTACTTTACTCAGGTCATAAGCAGTACTAAAAAGATCAACATACATGTAGTTTGAAGAATACCTAATTGTTCAAAGGTTTTAGGCAAACCTTACATTTCCTTGAGCTTCTGGAATGCTATGCATCAGTGGTGTCTCTTTAGAGACCATTGTAGTCAGCCATCATGGCTGCATCATTGCTACATCCCTGATATCTGGGTCCCATCTCCTTCGTGCCCTGATGAAACCACTCACCTTGTTCATCACTCATGGATACAAGATTCTCTGAAAACCTATCCATGTGGGAGAACAAGTAGTGGATTTTGATGCTCATGTTGCCCCCAAGGTTCTTTAAGACAATGATCATATTGTTGATAATTGTTGGGTGATCACTGACCTTGTTATTTCTGAGAAACTTTTTCAGGGTATGGAATAAAAGTCTCGCATGCTTTCAGTTCCACATCATTCATCCAGCTTTGAAATTCAGTATCTCCGATGAGCTGACAGATTTTGAACTAGATCATTGAGCTTCATCTTCAAAAAGGGATGTGGAGCATCATGGTGAAGAATTAGCCATTCTTCTTAAACACTGGGTGGATCTTTCACTAACTGTAGGAAGCTCTCAAAAGACAGGTACCAGAATAGTCAAGCAGTGTGCTACAGGATGACATAGAGATTGCAATTCAGGATACTTAATACTTTCTATTCTTCCTGTTTATCCCACTTACATGGATAATGCAGAAAAACATTTGGTGTGCTTTTTTTGTGGGTTCCTTCCAAACCATGAGAATTCCAAATTTCAGACAACTCTTACAGGCCATGTTAGGTGTCCAGGGTTTGTCTTGGTCATCAAGTGTTATCCCAAACTGAGCATGGTATGCATGGTTTATGAAATTGGTGACTGGTTTTCTGTTTAAAGCTATGGTGCATTAAGAAGATAACTTGGGTTACATGGGCCTTGAAATTTTGCATACCACTAGCCTTTGTAACTCATGGATTGTTGTTCAAGTTGATGAGTAAATCCTCTTGAGACAAAAGTTGATGTTCAGGGTTATTCTGAATCCTTTCATGGCACAGTATCAGATCCAAAATGGATGAAATTACGTGACCTTTTTATTTATAGTAGATATGCCTCAAATTTCATCCAGTCTCTTGGGTCACATGGTTTTGGAAAGTGAAAAGAGATCAAACCATGCTGTGTTGTATGATATAATTGCAGGTTGTCCAATTTCTCTTTCTTTGTGGTTTGTATAAGAGGCTTTCTATTACACTGGTCAACAACAATTTACTCTCGGAAGTTTGTTTGCTGATTTTGGACCATTTGCATGTGCTGAATTAGTTATCTGCCATAATTAAATGTAAACATGGTGTAGGGATAAACCAACCTTTGGAATTACAATGCTTAGTTGAAGAGAGATCAAGCCATGCTATGATTGTGGTAGCTCAGTGCATTTATTTGTTTATATGGGAGCCATTTCTATTGTAAAGAAAGAATGAAAGAAAGAAAGAGGGGGTAAATTATCAGAAAAGTGGAGAGGAGTCAAGAAGCTTGGTAGTTTGTTAGGTGACTCTGAGGACATGACAAGAAGGAAATCTTTGGCTACTGCAGCTTTTAATAAAATGAACAAAATTTGGATTAGAAATGGTAAATTACATATCAAGAAGCGTTTAAAATTATATACTGTGCTAGTGAAACCTGTATTAACGTATAACTCTGGTACCTGGGGAATGACAAAGAAGGAGGATTCAATGAATGCATTCCATAGAAAGCAATTAAGAAAAATTTGGAGACATAATTGGAGACAGAGTGTCGAATGCTGCGTTATATGAAATGAGTGATGCAATACCAATAAGTAATGAAATCAAGAAAGCCAGATGGAAAATACTTTGACATGTTTTACGGTTGAATGAAAAGACACCAGCTGAACAAAGTATAAAATTTTATTTTGAAAATGTTGACAACAGAAAGAAGTTTAGAGGTAGGCCAAGAAGTACTCTCCCTTTGGTGATAGAAGGATATTAAAATTGCTAATGAATTGAATCCTGAGCTTATGAATGTTAAAATCTTGAACTGTGTATATGACCTCGAATGTCTGAAAATGTTAGCTCAGGATAGAAATAGACGGAAGGAAATTGTAGGACTTGTCTGTGAACCTGGGTAAAGCGAAGAGCAGTGGATTGATCTATTAGCTCAATCCACCTCTCTCTAAGCTGGACACCCCTTATATATATTTTTTATTTCTATTGTGGTTCTCTTCCAGGAGATTGTCTATGAATAGGGGCCTGCAATTGAGTAAACAACTGTTTAAAGTGATGTAAGCATCAAACATCCTTTGACTAACCTAGTAGGATATTCCCTCAATTTCAGGCTAATTGACAGTTCTGACAACTTTAAATAGATGTTGGTTTATCTAAAAAACTTGACCTGGTTGAACAAAACCATTATTTAAATTCAGCACGTAAAAATGGCCCATAATTGGCAAACAAAATTGAGACAGTTAAACAGTGTTAATTGGTTTTAACAGTTGTACTAGAGTTATGAGTTGCTTTGCATGTTCTTTTTACCCAGACTTAAGTCAGGAAAAATTCCCATGGAATAGATAATGACCATTTTTATTTTGTTTGTTTGTTTGGTATTGCTTAAACAATATATTAGCATGTAATTCTAAACATAAAAATATAAGGTATGGCAAGTTTACAGGTAGTATTTCAGGGTAAAGAAGTTAGCAAGGATTTAGTTGGACACCAAGAAACTCAGTGCTCTACTAAATCCTTAGTAGAATCTTACTTCTTTAAAGCAGGCATATTGACTGGGAAAGGATATTGAAGGGTTTGGCAGTTTAACTGTGAAAAGGACAGGAAGGGTGCAAAAAGTTACAGATGCTGACACAGGCTTCAGAATTGAACATGTAATAAGTAGCAGGTGGAAGAGACCACTAGTCATAGAAGATTAAAAGCATAAATAATATAGTAGAAAGTTCAAGGCACCAATATTGCTTGATTTGTTTTTGTTGTTGTTTTTTGTCATTGATTGGCTCGTGAACAGTTAAAAGTTGGTTATTAAAGTACAAACAAAATTGGAAATTTTTGGAACCCCCGTTTAAACAAGTAAAGAGAGAGAGCTTGATGTTAGACAAAGTGATTTATTCTTCATGCTATTGATGAAAAAGTTAGGTAGCTAAATATTAATTTTAGTTTCCGTTTTTTCCCATAGCACTACAGCAGCAGTCACTGTTCGAAGTGCCATTCGTCGTCTCCGTGAAATGCAGGAAACATAGGAATTTTTATGCATAAATTATAATGTGGTTCACATGTAACTATTTTGGCGTTTGTTTTTTGTTTGCCTTTCATTCTCCCCTTACACGGCTTGCCAGTGGTACCAAGAGAGCTTTTCATTCACAGTTTAGTTCAAATGTTCTTTTTTCCCTTGATCTTTACTTTCTCTTTCTTTCCTGTTTTGTTTATTTATTTAAGAATAATTACACAGGGTACAATGCTCGTTATTTTTGCTATTGCTATTAATGTCAGTCAATTTTCCATTACTTTTTCATTCTCCTTTTCCCATCTCATTATTCCCATCGTGTTTACCTTACGCCCTTCCTTTCCATCTTCCCCCTTTATTTTCCATCCAAAATGTACTTATACTAACTTTATTAAACAGACCGAGCCTGGCCAATGATGACATCGTTTTTCAACCATCTTTCGGGACTGAAATGTCTTTGCTGATTTTAACGAAACTCTGAGGCCATGTTGACCAAAATAATATTACTTTGCTAACTGCAGTGAATACTTTCCATTCACCTGCTTCTGATGCTGCACTATTAATTTTATATCAAAGTAATATTGACAATTTCTTTTAAAACCCATTTTGATGTGTGGATGTTTTCCCTACCTTATCACTCCAAGCCCGCGTCATCTTTTCTTTTCTTTTCTTTTCTTTTCTTTTTTTTACAATTTCCATAGCCCTTGTTCTTTTTCTGGATTAGATTTTCAGCAGTAGGGACGTTTGGAAAAAAATAAGGCATTTAAGTAAAAAAGTATTGCTGCAAAGCGATCTGGTAAGGAAACGCTGATAGCTAAATGGTAAAACATGTGGCGATGAAATATACTATCAGCTACTCTACAGCAGGTTGAACTCGGCAGTTTTTAAACCTGGGCAGGAAAACCGTGCAGTTGTAGTTTTTTAGTGCATGTGCTTTCCTACATCGCCGAAAAAAGAATGGAGAAAGTATGCCAGTCGTACCAAAACACCTACACATCGTAAAGTGGGACACTGACAGTTATGAAAAACAGCAGTGGCCTTTTGCAAATGAGAGCCTTCCTGACCAGCTTTGAAAAAGCGGAATGGGTAGTTTTTGAGGATGAAAGGTTGAAATTAGTCTGGTCTCAAAGTTAGAAAAATTATGACAGCATTGCAGACGAGCGCTTTTGCAACGTGCAGTTAAAAATTTAACGTTGGTAATTGCCAAAATATTCACCCCATTTTTAAACGTTGGTCTGATTCTAATAATTTCTTGTAGAAGATTGCCGTGTAAATTGAAAAACACGCCGGGGTAATTTTGATTACAGATGTGACTGACTAAAATGGAAAATAGTCTGCCAACCTGAAAACGCGTATTTTCACTGCTACCACGAATGAAGAAATTAATAAAACTACTTTTGACCGTGGTTACTACATCGCAATCAAACTGCGGTCAGGGATCGTTCACAAATGACGTCAACCACTTAATCATTTTTTAACCCCCACCCCCTAAAGTTGATGTCAGTTTTTTGCATTTTTTTCCCCTATTGTATGAGTCCAATTGCTACGATACATTGCAAAGACTAACTTTAGTTACAAATATTGGCAAAAGTGGTGATTAAATGGACTACTTTGCTTTTATGACGGACAATAGACGAACTACTTCAATGGAGGGAAAAAAGGAAGAGAAGCCTAAAAGGCGTAGAGTTGCGCCTCAGTTTCTGTTGAATTAGCTAGTGGTCTGTGACGCGTAATTGAAAACTTTGCACCTCCTTCCCTCAACAATGAATGAATATAAACCTCTGGTTATTGCCCCGAGCTGATACGCCTTCATCGCTCGCAATTATCCATCGCAGGCTACATAGCTTTTATGATCTTTTTACACAATGTTGCTTTCTCCATTCGAGTAACGACTCTTTGTATCCTTCGCCCAACTTATTAATATCACCCACCACAACGAAACTGCCGCTGTTGGAGGCTTAATTGCCCCCCAGGAGGTTGAACTCGCCCCCGTTGAGAAACGCGGCCGTAGGGTTTGACCCAACGCCGCCAAGAAGTCACCGTTAGCGATCCTCTTTTCTTCCCACTATTGGTGCTTAATGAAATCGTTTTTGTCCGGATCCCCTTTTCTCGGACTCGGTCGATTCATGACGCCGTGCAGTGCCACCTTCGTCCGGGGACGCGTCTCGACATGTTAACTAACCTTACGGAAAACCCCAACATTTGCATATTGGACTGAAGTTTAAAATTTTATTAATGTGCCCATTAACATAACAGCAAGTTTAAAATCATGAAAAGTGCAACATTCGTAATCGCTTGATAATTTCATCGTTCTGGGGACATAAATATTGGGACACTGGTAAGTTGTCACTGGATATTTATTTTATTAACTTTCATGAAGTTAATTCACAATTTGTAACAACGGGAACAGTTCATTCAAAAAGAAAGGGTATTTTTCTGTAAAATTTGTATAAACTCGGGGGGGGGGATATTTTGGTGCAAAGATGGAGCACTTCGTACTTATGTAGCAAGAAACTGCTAACGCGTAGTAGTAATGGAGAGTATTTCCCTTGTACAAGGTACGCTGTACCAATATCTGACATTGGCAAGAAAGAGCCAACTTTATTCCAAACCATCAGTAAAAATAACTCCAATTTAAACAAAGGATAGTGTTAACTATACAAAATTAAGGCCAAAAGCTAATAATACTTTATCCACAACCATACAGATGCGTCCTTACCATCAGAACCATTGATATACAACCAGTACGTAAAACAAGAACTTGACACATTTGCAAGTACATTAATAAATACTACCAGCAGCGACCGTGGAGATTGCAACTTGTTTTCTTGAGCTAGAAAACCTAGTACTTGTAAGAATTTCTTGTAAATGACAACCAAAGTATTATAGATTGTTTACATGTTTACGTAGACTTCTCGAAATAACATTTATATTGAGAGGAAAAGAATACTTCCTGATACGCCGTACCTCGGCTATTGAACCCGAACACTTGAACTAGTTGTTCTAAGAATGCCTAAACAAGTTAATGAACTACGTATGTACAAAATTTGTCCTCTACATTGCTTATGTCAAAAATACAATGATTTTCATTTTTGACAAGTTGACATTTTAATCTTCTTTAAATCACTTTTTGGCAACACCATGACACAAAAGTATTAACTTTATTTTTGAGCTCTTTTAAATACCAGATGAGGATTTCCCTCGCTGGATGAATCAAGGAATTAAATTTATCCGAAATATTTACTATATACTTTCAGTGTTAGTGTCGGATTGATTAAGTTATAAAAAGGGATGTTTCGAAGTAAGAAGCAATTTCCTACTCTTCTCTACTCAAAAACAAATTCTTTGTACTTTTACTTGCATGTCTTAAAGTTACTTTTTATAAAAGTTTTCATTCAATTACTTGTAATCAACTTTAGCTTCAAGTTAAAATTTTTTTCCTTGTTATCACTAACTGCTAAATATTTTTTATTCTTGAAGAACTCTTTTAGGTGAAATATAACGGCAGGTGGCACAATAAGGGGTTTTGTTACTGCGGTTTCTTTTGTTACGTCTTAAAAAACTCATAAAGTATTAGAGTAATTGGGTAAAGTAAAAAAATTGTTAATATTCATTACTTTTGAATGGCTATTAAAAGAATATGAATAACCGCCAATCATCATTTATGATAACCATCAAAAATATGAATTCCACTTTGTATGAATACGAACAGACGAATATGAGAAGGTTTTAATTTACCGCAATAATTTATACACCATTGAATAAGGTTATAACTGTTATCAAGAAATGTTTTAAGTTTTTTCAAGGGTCCGAATAACTGGCGTGTTTACTTACTACAAAGTTACGTAAGTAAATAAGGAATTGTAAAGTTGGTGGGTTGATAAGAAAGTTAATACGGTAAGTCTTGGTGTCAAATCTGTAGGTTTGTAATAAAAAGAAATGTTATTATAAGGATTCAGAGAAGGAGAGAGAAAGAGACAAACATTCGGGGAGAGAGAGAGAGAGAGAGAAAAGAGGGGGAGACGGACAGACAGACAGAAAGGGATTGAGAGTACTTGATTAGCCAAAGATCGGACTGCAATTAATCTAACTTTCTTTAGTACAACGTAAGGTCTGTGCTAGGCAGTATACAGGTAATACTGTCAAATACAAGAAATACTATGATAACCATAAAAACTTTTCAGCAATTGATTTTTCGGATATTATTGTGTTACAGGTAAACTGTAATAGTATTACAGGCATTCACATGAATGTTAAAATGTTTCTTGAAACCCTTCATTTGAAATTCTCTCATTGGTGTTCAAGCATTTTTCAAGTTCTCTTTGTCAGATTCATCATGATGGCGAGATTTGTGAAGATATAGAGATCGACAATATTTTTTGTTAGCTTCTTAAGGAGTGAAACTTACCTTATAAGTCCTTTTACACACACACACACACATATATATATATAAGGACTTACCAACTTGCAGCAGAGCATATCCGTCAATCGGCAAACACACGGTGTCTACCATCCGATAGATTCACAGACTACTAAAACAATTTTTTGTCACTTTCTCTTATCCCGAGCTAAATCTCTCAACTGATGTAAATCCTAATTTGGATGGAACGGTTAATGAATCTTTGATATTGGGTTTTCCCAGAACGGTTATGATGTGGATTTGGTTGTTGTGGATGTTGTTTATCTGAATCTTATGGTTATCAGTGATTGGGTTGTACTATTGCAAACATATTGATTTGATTAATTGTTATAAACAAAAAGACATTAATTACACATGTAATTTATACAAATTATCACAAAAAGTTTCAAATCCATACGTTGGTCATTAAAATCTGCTTTTACCTAGCTAATAGTATTAAATTTGGCACACGTTAACTCTGGTCCATGGTGGACTTTAATCCAAAGACGACGGTTTTTCTATTAATAGTATCTGTTTTAGGCCCTTCAAAATGTGTTTTAAATATCCACTATTGCCCTGCAAGCAGACCTGAATACTACGAGCAAAAGTGTGAATGACTCGAACTAATTTTGTCGATGGTATTGTCCGTATTGTGAATATAATTCCTCTTTTAAGTTTCTAGATGACCTGTATATTGCTTCCGTGGACAATGTCTTTGTGGTAACTCCAAAGATAAAGGGCAGGAGTTAAGATCTGAAGGGTGAGTGCCCCACTCAAAGGTACCCCTCTTACTTACGAGATGCAGTCTAAATAGTCCCATCGACCATTCCAGAGCCAAATTTGAGGAGTAGTTCCATCTTGTTCGAGCCATTATGTACGTTTGATGATGCTGTGTCAACGTCCCTGTGGTGCTCAAAGCTCTTGAGCATCACAATAAAGTGCTCTGAATTCACCGTTTTTTCCTGTCTTCAGCATTTGTAAAATTGTCTTCCCAGCTCTTTTAATTTTAATTTTCGGTTAGAGAAGAAGCGTTTCTTATGGGAGGGTTTAAGAGAGAAGGGGCCTTAACAGGGTATTCACTATAGTCCGAAAATTTAAATTATCGCACCCGCTTGAATTTCAAGCTTCTGTTTTAATATTATGGACATAAAAAATGTTTTTGCTAGCCTAATACTTGTTTGCACGATCTTGAATAATTTTGTTTCAAAATATGCCTGTGATACAAATATTCCTTCTGGAGTTGTCCAGCCCGGCATCGCAATCCTCTCTATTTTGTTATACAAGGGTTAATCTACCCTGACCTTGAAAAAAGACAAAAACTTCATAAATAACAAAATTGTAAGCAAGGTTTTGAATTTCACACTTTTTCAGTCATCCAGTTTAATAGCTGGATAAAATCAAGTTTACCTACTTGTGTCATGAAATGTTTTTCCAAGAGGACTGGAGAATTGCTTATCGGATACAATAAGAGTCATACGTTACGTGGTATGGTCTGGAGAGAAAAGGAAACATGGACACCAATTATGAAGAAGATACCGCTGTAGCCTGGTCGTACTAAATTTCAGACAAATAACGTTTGAGAAGCGGGTTGATAGCATGATGTTTTATACAAAAATTTTAAAAATGTGTCACTCAATTTATCATAATGGAGAGATTATTTTTTACTGAAAAGAAGAAAAGAAAAGTGGGTTATGTATTCAGACAGTATTATTACATCAACTAGTGGTAAAAAAACATTTTATTGGAAACAGTTTTATGAAAAAAAAGAGAAAACTATCATCATATTATTACAGTCTATGATTGGTAGATGTTTCTTAATTTGGGGACGATATGGATTTCACTAATAATTAATATATGTAAAGTTACTGAAAGTTTTTATACAGAAAGTCAAAGGTAAACAATGAGTACAAAACAATCGTATTCTTCATTATTACCATTTGCAACGATTTAGGATTATTCGATTTAAAATTTGAGTTTGATATTCCCAGAGAGTTAGATCCCCAAAACGATGCTCCAAGTCAATTTGCTTCATGACGTTGGGTAATAACTGAAATATATCTTAAGATACTTCGTGTCTTTTTTCAGCAATATTTTCTGTAGACATACACGAATCGTCTGTACTAGGATCAAACTGGTCATCAATTTGAATTCCGAGTCAGGCTGTTCAGTGTCTCCCTGAATTATGTTAAAGGGTATGACATGGTTCAATTTGCATCGGAGGCAGTTCCCTGAAAACTGGGAAGGGGTAAAGATCTGAACGTTGAACAGGCAATATGGTAGATGGTTGGCTTTAATATTTTATTTTGTGTCGATTTTTTCTTGCTGAAACATTTTTTTCACCAAGCAAAAAACCATTTAGTTATGTAATTTGATGGCTCACTCTACACCATAGGCATTCCAAATATTAGATTATGACGTTGCTTGTTGGTAGTTCATAGACAAAAAAAGCTGTAACAAATGAAACATACTACATATAGAGCCCATGGATTATTTTTATCTCCCAGTGCTTTTCCCTAATATCCTAGATATACCTTCTTGACAAAATCTATCAAGCCTTTTTTCTTGGAAGAATATGTAAACTTTCCTCAAATGTAACAGAAACAATCTGGATTGTTTTTGTAACGTCGTCTACTAACAATACTACAAATCTGAAAAAACATTCAAACGGTTCAAAGGTAACTTCTAGAGAAAACTGAAAAAGTCGTAAGGAAGTCTAAAACTGTAGAACTAAGGAAATGGGGTCATATACCCGTGACTTGCTTTCAACATGAGCATGAAAAAAAGAACCGAAACCTTTGCCCATTGCCTACTAACATTTTGGTCAAAAACTGTCTATCAGTGTATTTTATACACTTTAAATAACAGGGCTGTAATTTCACCAAATTAACATATGCTCTTTTATGTAGTCTGAAGTAAAGTTTGGGGTTTTTGGACACTGCAGGTCTTTCAGGATGCTTGAAGTCCTTCCAAGGTCACATGTCATTGTTGGAGTATTTTCAAAACTGTGGAAATATCCGGATCGTCACCCAGCATAGTATTTATCTGAACTTCTCAGTACTTAAGAAACCTTTTGGATACCCTTGAACCCTGGATTTTTCTCCAGTAGCTTCCATTTTTTTTGAAATGATTCCATCAATGGTTTATCTTGAATGATCTTTACCAATGGCAAGTCTCTTTCAGAGAAGTGATTGTGTGGATAGGACAGGGAAACAGCTGTCATATAATTTCTTTACTTCAGTAATGACTTAAGTGTCATCCTCTAATCCATTCACAAAGTTTTTGATGGACTTGAACTGGTCAGTATGACAGTATACCGCTCCTATGCAAGTCTCCTAACTCGTGACAATGGGCTCTGAAGGCAGAGGAATTTGGCAGGAAACAGGAATTTTTTTTCTTATTCATGCTGGACTTGACAAAGATATTCTTTACATCGCCAATTTACCGATTCACCTCTAAACAGCAAATCCTTACCAGCTCAGCAATTAGACTAAGATTTTGAGCCAGGCAAGTTAGGTGCTCCATTTATGGATGAGGGCCTGTAAGATCACGTGCAACTTTGCAGCATCAAGGTGTGTCATCGGTAAGGAAAATCCTAACCTAGGTTAAGTCGAGTTCCTTCCCTAAAAGGTTGTTTATTGCTTTCATCACTGCCTGTTAAACTGTGACAATATCAGCACTGACTTTGTCTACCAGGTCAATTAGGAATGGCTACTCCAAGCAGTTTCCATAGAGCAGTTCAATCAGGATAGCTGCTATGGCTCTTTTCTTCGAATATATGTATATATATTTATATATATATTTATATATATATATATATGGTCTTACCGACTTGCAGAAAAAGTTCTTTCTCCAAGAGCTTCACTTTCATTTTGAGAATAATTTCCTTGATCTCCTCTTTCATATACCGTATCAAAGTCCTTTTAGATGGCGCACTGTCCTTGATGAATTTCTCAAAGATTGCAGTGAAGGTTGGATCTTCTACCTTGTTCATAAGAATGTTGCACCTCACGGCCATGGTGGCAAGGCCATTCACAAAAGGGGTCCACTTAACCACAGTGGTGAAGAGTTCCTGCTGCTGGGTATCCCCTTCCTCCATCAGCTCAAAGCTCTTCTTGTGATTAACTGTCTGTAAATGCTGGGAAGCTAAGATACTTCTCTTGAACTCGACGTGATGAAAGCACAGTCTACAAAAGATTTTCTTTAATTGTCATCATAGCTCTACACGTTGGTTCCACCAAACTAAGAAACGATGGGTCGGGGGTACTGACGACCTTGGGCATCTTGCTACAAGAAACAAGAATTTTTAAAAGAATAATTAAATTAAAAAAATGTAGAATTTATTCATCAACTTTTTTTTCTAAATTCTGATGCAATGTGTACATAATGTTAGCTACATGATTAATTGTGTAACACAACATAAATAATTTGTAATAGACTTACGATCGCTGCGTCGCTTTGTGAGAGTGTAAGTCCAATAGAAATGCAGTGGCGGGGGAATTTAAATGTCTGTGTATCCGACTTGTATTGATTGTGTGTATAAGAAGAAGGTCTCAAAACAGAGAAGTAGGCGACTTATATATAACAGAATGAGTTAGGTGGATAAAGGAAAATTATGCTGATAGAGAATTCCGTTTCTTCGCAGTGACGTAGGAATAGCCACGCCTTGGTACCAATGATGGAATTAGGCTTATCACGTAGGAAGGTATAGAATTTTACAAGAGTTATTTGCATCACCACATTAAAATTGCGCTAAGATCCAATCCAAGCCCATCTCTGGACTACAGGTAAGCTAAAATATTGTCGTTTTTCAAAGATATTTTCTACCTACTTTCATCTGAATTTATACTAAATATAACCTGAACAAACAAATAAATTTATCTTGTGGCATTCTATTTTTAGTAATGGTGGCCGCAACTTGCAAGTTCATGCCAACAAAAATGAATAAAGTGAAAAGAAAAAGAAAGATTCAAAAAAGAAAAACATGCAAGAGAAGGCAGACTGCAATGAATTAGGTATTTTGCAAAATCCGGAAAAGAAATGAAAGAATGCAGGAAAAATTAGACAAATGTTTAGCGGGGTGGGGGGTGGGGGGTGATGTATGTCTTTTTTACCAGGATCCAGTTACAACTGTATATCGTAGTGGACTTGGCATTGACAACATAACATGATGTTTCAATTGTATGAGGCCTAAAATAAACACCGGTTTACGTAAGGCCCTAATTAATTAATAAAAAGGGCTCAGAATAATTGAAGATGTCGGTAAACTGCACATAGCAACAGTCTATGTGGTCATCATCTGATTTGCCCAATTAATGAAAATTTATCACCCGTCGTCACTGTAACTATTTTTTGACAGACCTCCTCAACACAATCTCTTCATGAGAACTTCGTGAATCATTACCAGTTTATTTCCTTGTGAATAAAGAATTGCATTGTTTTAACATAGTTGTATTGTTTTCCCAAGAGCCCTTCATTGCCTTTGTTAACTTCAATGCAAACATGAAGGAGTTGTTTCAAAAAATGTATGGTCTGAATAATTAATTCTTCCTGGGGTAAACCTCTGAATAATTTTCTGTATTATTAACACTTAATTTTCTTTTTTCCTCAATGTTGGCAAAAGGCATTGTTGACAAGGATCGTCTTAATAAAATTTATTTGCTAACATTAATTACAAACTGTTCTGGACTTTCTAGTACCTGTGAAGGCTTTGTGTAAAATCTGTTGTATTTTTCAATAAGTCGCCTGATACACACTGCATTGAAAAGTTGCCTGATTGCAACACAAAAATTGATAGGTACAGGATCTTCGACTGTTATTGATTGTGCATTTTCACAAGTTCTTTTTCCGAGAAGACGATCGAGACCTAAGCCTCGCAGCAGATTGAATAAGAGGCTGAATCACACATGTTGTGATGGACAAACATGGCTGAGGTTTTGGAAAGTGATACACATGGTAAAGTTACTGACACAAAAAGAGATGCAGGAGAGGGAAACATAGTATCTTTGGCAGAGAATTCATATCGAAGAAGATGTAACGAAAAACTGTTTACTAAAAGCAAGCCAATTCTAACAAAAGACAAAAGGTGAGTCTTTATTTTACTCTTCTTCAGGTGCCGTATCGGTTGTGGAGGCAGGCGATCATTTCCTGCCACATTCTCCTATCTCTTGTCATTCGTAGAAGTTCTGCATCACCATGGTGGAATTGTACTCCTCCAGGCATTCTCTCATACTGCTTATTCACATCATTTGCTTACTACCTCTGTTTCTTTTACCCTTTATTTTCCTAGTTATTGCCATTTCTTCTTGTCACTTCTTTCCAAGAAGCTTAGCTGTTGAATGTGAATTTGCTTGATCAGGTGCCGCTTCACTCACGCTCGTCTTAGCACTTCTTCATTCCTGATCGTATCAGACCATGTGATCTTAAGCATTTTCCCTAGAAAACACATTTCGTAACTTTACACATTTTTCTGCGACTCCGATGTCAGCGTCAATGTCTCTCCCCTGTAGTTCAACATCTTCCCTGTAGTTCAACACTGGATACACATAGCACTTGAGGATTCGTAGCTTTGTTGACATTGATAGCTTGCTGTTCTTGAGTATCAACTCGGGTTTGACAAAACTTGTCATCGCCAGGGTGACCCGCTTCTTGATCTCTTGCACACATCGAGCATCGTCCGTTATCAAACTGCCTAGATAGTTAAAAGATCGAACTTGTTTTATGACTTCATTGTTTACCTCCAGAATACACACTGGGCTGCATCATTTTGATATGACCAGGCTTTTTGCAGGTTATGCTCAGACCTTTCTTTAACACCACAACATGTACCGTGTCATATGCATGCCTGATGTTCGTAATGTAACTCTAGAATTTCTAAATATTAATCGGCAATGACCTGGGCAATTTGTAACATAATTTATATCTCAGTTGAAAGGTATAGCCTAATTAGTTATATACGTCAAATCTAACCTGCACCTGGCAACAGCCAGACTCAACTTGTTTGAGGTACCAGGTACCTTCTTTATTACAATATACAGTAGGCCTGACTACCACAAAACAAGTTGAAATGTCTTTGCTGTTGCTAGAGTTTTTAAGTCAAAGTAATTGAAGAATTGATCTTGGTATTNCAGACCTTTCTTTAACACCACAACATTCAGTGGTCTCTGAAGATCTTCTTGTGACTCAGCCTGTGTACCGTGTCATATGCATGCCTGATGTTCGTAATGTAACTCTAGAATTTCTAAATATTAATCGGCAATGACCTGGGCAATTTGTAACATAATTTATATCTCAGTTGAAAGGTATAGCCTAATTAGTTATATACGTCAAATCTAACCTGGACCTGGCAACAGCCAGACTCAACTTGTTTGAGGTACCAGGTACCTTCTTTATTACAATATACAGTAGGCCTGACTACCACAAAACAAGTTGAAATGTCTTTGCTGTTGCTAGAGTTTTTAAGTCAAAGTAATTGAAGAATTGATCTTGGTATTATTTAGAACTCTTGTAAGTGGATCTATGACATTATATAAACCCCAAAAGTTCACTTTTAGGGCCGATCTCCACTAGACGATTTTTGTGACGATCGTCCTAAAAATTCGCGACGATTTTTCTCAAGAAATTTTCAACGATTTCGTACAGGCATCTCCACTACTAGACGATTTTTAGCGGTTTTCTGTAAACGAAAAACACATTTCGTAAAATGGCTGCCGTAAATAAAAGATATGTTCTCTATTTGCTGCTTCGTCAGAGAAAATTACTTCTTTGTTATCAGCATCAGAAAATGCTTAAGCAGAATAACGAAACTATAAAAAAGAACGTCGGTTATGGGTAAGAAAGCTCTACGAGGAAAGAAATAGAAAGGCAGAGTTTGAGCTTTTGATACAAGACTTACGACTACACGACCACGAAATGTTCTTCAAGTACTTTCGTATGTTCCCAGAAACATACGAAATTTTGCTAAAATTAGTTGAGCCCGACATTAGGAAGAGTACAACTAATATGAGAGAGCCCGTTGAACCTGACCAGAGACTAGCAGTCACACTGAGATATTTAACCACTGGAGATGCTCATTCAACTATTGGTGCCAATTATTGAATGAGTTCCACAACTGTTGGCCGAATAATCGAAGAAACATGCAATTCCATTTGGAATAGACTCAAAGATGCTGGCTATATTAAACCACCTTCTTCAGTAAAAGCCTGGAAAAAAATTGCCAGTGAATTTGAATCTCGTTGGAATCTCCCCAATGCACTTGGTGCAATTGATGGAAAACATGTTTTGATGTTTGCTCCTGCTAATCAGTCATCCACTTTTTTCAATTACAAAAAGACCCACAGTATTGTATTGATGGCAGTATGCGATGCACAGTATAAGTTTACACTGGTTGATATAGGTGATAGTGGATGCCAAAGTGATGGGAGTGTTTATGCTAATAGCAATCTAGGCTATGCCATAGAAAATCATCTTCTGAATATACCATCTGACAGCAAAATTGCAGGATCCAATAAAGTTTTGCCATATGTGTTCGTTGGAGATGATGCTTTTGGTCTTAAAAGAGATATGATGAAACCCTATCCTTTTTCAAATCTTTCAGAGAGTAAACTAGTTTTTAATTATAGGCTCAGTTGTGCAAGAAGAGTCATTGAAAATACGTTTGGTATCTGCCAGTCGTTTTCGTGTTTTCCATAGGCCAATTAATGCAAAAGTACATAAAGTTATTGCTATAACAAAAGCAGTTGTTGCCTTGCACAATTTTTTGATGACTGTAAATGAAACTGACCAGAGATCCAATCATTATTGTCCAAATGCATTTGTAGACCATGAGGGGCCAAATGGACTTTGCCTTGGTGAATGGAGGCAAGACATGAAAGACATGAATGGTATAAGGTCCATTCAAGGTGTCAGTGCTTCGAGAAATTATGGAGAGGAAGCCAAGTGGGTCAGAGAGCAATTCAAAGAATACTTCAACAATGAAGGTGCACTTGACTGGCAATTGAATAAAATAGGCCGAGCAAGATCATTTCTGTTTGTATGAAAACTGTATTATGTCTATGTCTGTATTTAATATTAAATATTATAAATATGTCTGTATTAAATTCCAACATAAGCAAAAATACATAAAACTTTTGCATTTAAGAAATGACTATTTTGCAATGTAGACTAAAACAGGTGTGGTGCCACATGGGGCTGCCCTGCATTCCACACTTTTTTGCTAAGTAATCATCTTTTATAGTATAGTGTATGATAAAGTGACCCATATTACAGTGATCTGAAATGGTGTTTGTGGGACACTTGATATGGAATGACCATTAACATATATGGTGGTAAAGAACAAATCAAATGTCTCTGTGTTGCTTCTCTACCCCCATCATTTAACTGTTAAGACTCTACTGGTTGTTTGTAGTTTCGGAAAGTTTTAAGATGACTTGAGAAATTGCTTGTACTAAGATTCTTTTGTTGTATCCAAGACTTTAAAATGCAACTTTATGAGACATGTTAAAAATATCCCAGATGTTACAATTTTTTGAAATTTGGGCCCAATTTTCTTCGCAATTATTTATTTTTTGCTAATGCATCGAAAAATAAAACATTCTATTTTCCAGGATTTTCAAAAAATGAATTTAGAAAATCGAGAAACATTCCCCCTAAAAATTTTCCTAAAAATGAAACAATCACAGATAAGTAAATTCATTAGACCATTAGGAGAGCAAATAAAGCACAAAACCATTTATGTTGAGTTGGAGCCTAAAAGAGTTTCTTATAGCAGGCTACATTCTGCAGTGGAGAAGGTATTTTCGCAAATGAAAATATCTCAGTTATTTATCATAAAAAATAGTTCATAAGAAAGCAGAACTCAGCTCACAAAAAATTCAATAAAAATTCAGAGCACGTTTTGTAATTCTGAAAAAGTTTTGAAATCATTACATGACAAATGCCTCACAGATATACAACCAAGGTCGGGCTCTAAAAAATGCCCAGATTTTTAGGAAATTGTGCCTAATGGACTGATTTTGAACTGTCTTACAAAAAAACATGTATTTTATCTTATTCATCACCAAATTTTGTATTGTATAATAGTTGTTGAATTTTAACTTTTGCTAATCTCAATTTTTTCTTATCAAAATCTTTTAACACAGGTATCAAACTCATGCAAAATGTAGTTGCTTTGTCCTGTTCAGCCTCCCTATCTCCATCAACCATTTTCATCATTTTTTCTTCCATTTGCTGCATGTGTTGAAGAAATGGGTCAGGTGCACTTTGCTCTGGGGTGTATTTTTTTTTCAATCGCTTTCGGGGTTTGTCTTGAGTTAAAGGCTTTTCATATGTGGGTGTTGATGGAATAGATGAACTCCCATGTATCGATAGCGGTGAATTCGAAGAACTTTGAACGACTGTAAATGATGGTGTGGCAGAAATTGAAATAGGTGGGGAGGGACATTCCAGCTGATCTTCCGAATTACTGGTTCCTAACACACAGCTATAAGCTCCTGGTGAAATGTCCACATTGCTGTCAGTAGGTAAATTTGAAGTTTTTTCATGAAGAAAACGCATGACTTCAAAATATTTACATGCAGGTAGAAATACTGCAGCAGCTCCTGATCTTATCATGGCTCTTCTCTTGTCGAGGCATTTTTTCAAAGAATCTTTTAAATTTTTAAAGGTTTTCTGCAGGAATGGTACTAAAAATAAAAACAGAAAAATACTGATATTTTGAATTTATGTTTCGTTAATATTTCGTCAATTCATTTTATCAATTAGAATTTGCTTATTCCATGTTGTAGGATTAACAAGATAGTAAGTTATTACGTAGTTTGACAGGGTAATATAATCTTTTCTATTCATCGGCTTTAGCATATCCGAGTGATATACCTTGCTATGTCGTTAGTGAAAGGGCTTGGAAGAGGCTACTTAAATATCATTTCCTGTTATTTTGGTTGTATCATAATGACACGAGAAAAAGAAAAAACTTAAGCAAACTTCTCTGCGCAATAAAAATGGCAGAAAAAGCATGTAAATAAAAATAAATGACTACAGCAGCAGAGTCACAAATCAGACCATTGAATAGGTTAAAAAAATAACCCAGTTATGCCATACCTATTTGGTTTGGGGAAAACAGGGCAGGTAAATTTCTCAATATCTTTCCAACTGTTTCTTAATTTATAAATAAGACCAAAGGATATTTCTAAAACCTACAAGTTAACATACCTTCTTGATTAAAAAGCAATAACAATGTGTTCCATGCATTGACTTTCATAGTTCTGTTTTTATAGTTGGAGTCACTTGTATCCCACAAACATTTAAACTCTCTTACGGCTTGAAGAAATGTTTCCTTGTCGAAAGCCTGTCCTTCCAGACCACTCTGAATGCCCTGAGCTTCATTGTTTTCTTCAGAGGCAGCTCCAGCAGCAAGAAATTGAGAACATATTATTGGCACATCACTGCTACCCCTACAATCTGATTGGCTAATTCTTTGACGATCGTCAAATGCACGACGAAAAGTTAAAACTGTTTTAACTTTTCATCAAAACCAAAATCATCAGAAGTTTCGTCAAAAGCTTATTCTTTGCTACTGTGCATGTGTCGTCGTGAATTCTCATGACGATCGTCACAAAATTCGTCTAGTGGAGATCTGCCTTAACAAGGATATGTACTGAGAAGGTGCAACTAAAGCACCAAAAGCGATAACGGTTTTTCTGGTATTAAGTTGCAGGACCGACAATAACGAACAGTTAAACCTTGGTTGGTTGACCACAAATTTGTAGACAAACTTTGCAGACAACTTTTGTATGGGGGTTATCATATATGCAACACTCCATACCAGGTGTAACTTATGTTCTTTTCACAAAATGTATACTGGTGTCCCAGTAAAACCTTTAATGGGCCCATGTGTGGTAATTTAGAAAAGTTAAATATTACAAGTGGAAAAATAGAGTACTTGAGTGAAGAAGGTTTAAGGTTTTACTTGAGTACATGAATTTGTTTGAAAAAGAAAACAAGGTAAGCAGAGAAGATTTGATAAACCTGGCAACAAATGACAGTGAATGTGATCTGAAATTTAGCAAGGATATTTTGAAGACCTAAAGCTCTAAATAAGATTTAATTACAAAACCAGGGAAGAAAATAAAATTACAATTTTTGTGCAACTAAAAGTTTCTTTTACTGAAAACATTTTTACATTAAAAGTTTCATTAGATCAAAGCTTCAGCCAATTGTTTTGTGAGTTATTAGCCTTATTCCATTAAAATAAGTTGTTATTGCTGTTGTGGTTTCCCATGTTTTGTTATGCCAGGAATCCAGAATGAAAATAAGAGAATTTTATTCATTTTGTGATGGGATCTTGACATTGGGTTCATAATTGAAAATCAAATTAGAGACCCATCCAATAATTTATTCAAGACTTTGCCTGATTCCCAGTACTATTTAATTTGTACTGTCAATTCTTAACAATTTATTGGGAAGGATTATTACTGATCTGATAAGGAACTATAGATCAGATTTTCATATGGTGAAACATTTTTATACATATCAATGGGTGCTAATAAGATTATGCTTAAAGTTTGTAGAGTTTTAGCTTTTAATTTTACACACCACACAAGTCCATATATGAGCATTAAGTATTTTAACCTAGACTGGATAGTTAGAATTGTGAATTTATTCTTTGAAGGCTTCCAGTGCTCTGTAGAAGATAAAGAAGAAGCCTGTGAGTTCAATTTAAAATGGTTTTAAATTTAGGATACAACATTTCAAGTATGTAATGGTAATGGGCTAATTGGTAAGAATAATTTTTTGTTTAAGTGAGGATGATGTTAGTTAATAATAGTTGAACCTCACTTTGTGGATGACATAGCAATTCTCTTCATAATCAAGTACCAGATTAAAGAAAAAACATTTTGGAGAAAGAAGCCAAATAGGAAGACTGCCCAATCAATATAGAAAGGGTGAGAATTATAATATTTGAAAGGAAAGAAAATGAAGGCAAGAAGTGCAGTTAATTGTGAACTACAAATAATTGGTTGTAGAAAGCATGGAAAATCTCAGTTATGGATCTTCCAATTGCAGATCTGCATTTTTTTAGGCAGATGAAAATATGAAGCTCAAATAGCTGCACAAGGGGAATGAAACTAAGGTAATAGGCGGTACCATTTTACCATAATTTTCACCAGTGCTACTTACAGGTAGTTCACTTCTTCAACCGCATTAAATGGTGATTTTTATATTTCATAAATAAAGATTTCTTTTTTTTCCTTGTATACAGGTTCACCTTCGAACCTCAGGGTAAGGGACAACCCTGCCTTGCATAGTCCCCGGGACAGCTTTTGGCAAGTCTTACCACATGGTCAGCCACCCCTCCCTGGGTTATGGAGACCTTCTTCCTGTTGGCCCATCCTGCCTGAGTGGGGGTGGTGCATCTTGTGGGTGTAGTAACCTTATGCTCTAAGGTCACCGGTCAGGGACAGCCACTCACTGCCTTGTGAGATATTTGCAAATCAAAGGCTAGGCCCACTGCCAAAAACTGTTGTTGGCATCAGGAAGGGCATCGGGCCATCAAAATTTAGCTAATTCAATTATGTGGACCAATCATATCTCAAACATACCAGATTGGTTGGAGCCTGGGTTAACAATGGCCGACAGTGCTGCTGATATGCAGGACAGTACTGGAAACTGTGCTACTGCTAGGAATCAAAGGAGGAAGAGAGGAGGGAAAAAGAAAAGGGTAAGACATGAGAAAGAGCAAAGAAGGCATAAAACCATGAGCATTGGTACATTGAATGTAGTCTTGATGACTGGGAAAGGACACAAGATTGTGGACATAATGGAATGAAGGAAAATAGATGTGCTATGTATACAGGAAACAAAATGGAAGGGAAGCAAAGCAAGGCTTTTGGGAAGTGGATATTAGATTTACTACCATGGAGAAAAAAATAAAAGAAATGGTGTCGGAATCATCCTAAGAGGCATCTATGTGGAGGGTGTGTTGGAGGTAAATAGAACGTCGAACAGGATGATTGGTATGAAAGTGGAAGTGGAAAGACAGATATTGAACATCAAAAGTGCCTATGGACCCCGGGTTGTGTTCACAAGAAGAGAAGGAGATGTTTTGGAGGGACCTTGATGCAGTCATGATGGCAATACCAGCAGGGGAGAGATGCTTCATTGGAGCGCACTTCAATGGGCATGTGAGTGAAGGAAACAGAGGTGATGAAGATGTCATGGGAAGATATGGATTTGGCATGAGAAATGATGAAGGAAAGTGTATAGTTATTTATGCGATCAGGGCTGAGATGGCTGTATTGAACACCTATTTTAAGAAAGGGGAAGATCAGCAAGTGACATACAGGAGTGAAGGAAGGAGCTCACAGGTGGACTACGTGCTTTGCAAGAGAAGGAACTTAAAAGAAGTGAGCGATTGCTTGGTTCTGGGAGGAGAAAGTGTTACTACTCAGCATAGAGTGTTGGTGTGCAGAGTTGATGTTGCAAGCAAGAAGGGAGCAAAGAAGACAGTCAAAACCTAGAGTTAAATGGTGGGGTCTAAGGGACCCACAATGCCAGAGAAGGTTCAACATCGAGGTCATGGAGGAAATAAATTACAAGAGTGATGTTCTGGGAAATTGGTCGCACATTACAGAAAATATGCTGGGAGTGACGAATGAAGGAAAGAGGAAGGACAAAGAGATCTTGGAAAGCGAGACCATGCCTGATGAATGGAGGAGAAGCATGCTAAACCCAGTATACAAGAACAAGGGTGATGCACAGGAATGTAGTAACTACCGTGGAATTAAATTGATGTGCCACACAATGAAGCTATAGGGAAGAATTTTGGATGGAAGGGTAAGGCAAGAGGTTGAAATCTGCAGGCAGCAATATGGCTTCATGCCAGGCAAAAGCACCACCAATGCCTTGTTTGCACTGTGTCTCCTCATGGAAAAGTACCAAGAAGGTCAAAGGGTGCTTCATTGTGTGTTTGTTGATCTGGAAAAGGCATGTGACCATGTACTAAGGGAAGAATTGTGGTCTTGTATGAGGAAAGCCAGTGCATCAGAAAAGTATGTAAAATTGGTCCGTGACATGTGTAAGAACAGCACAACAGCAGTGAGGAGCGTGGCAGGTTTGACTGAATGGTTCAAAGTCCGAGTAGGTCTTCACCAGGGATGAGCGCTCTGCCCCTGTTTGTCATAGTCATGGACAAGATGTAGGAGGAGGTTAGGAAGGAGGAGCCTTGGAACATGCTCTTTGCAGATGACATCGTTTTATGCAGTGAAACAAGACAAGAGGTAGAGGAGCAGCTAGAAAATTGGCGTGAGGCACTTAAGAAAAGAGGAATGAAAGTGAGCAGAGCAAAAACCAAATAGTTGGTACTGAATGGGAGGTATGAGGATGCAATACACATGTAAGGTATCCAAGTGAAGAGGGTGGAGGAATTCAAGTATCTTGGGTCCACTGTACAGAGTAATGAAGACTGTGACAGAGAGGTGAAAAGGTGTGTGCAGGCAGGGTGGAATGGATGGCAGAAGGTTACAGGAGTCATATGCAACAGGAAGATATCATCTGAAGTGAAGGGAAAGGTGTACAAGACAGCAGTTAGGCCAGCTCTGCTATTCGGACTGGAAACAGTTGCAACTTCAAAGAAGCACGAGCAGGGACTAGAAGTCGCTGAGCTAAAAATGCTCAAATGGTCACTCGGCTGGACAGGATTCAGAATGAGAGAATAAAAGGCACAGTACTCGTACAGAAGCTGGGAGAGAAGCAAAGAGAGCAGAGACTCTGGTGGTTTGGGCATGTCATGAGGAGAGAAGAAAATTACGTTCGGAAGGAAAATGCTTGATATGAGTGTCCCAGGAAGGAGGAAGAGAGGCAGTTCAAAAAGGAGATACAGGGATGCTATCAATGAGGAATTAAAAGAAAAAGGATTGAGAGTGGAGAATGCAATGGGCCGTGTAAGGTGAAGGAGATTAATCCACTGTGGCAACCCCTAAAAGGGAGCAGCCAAAAGTAAAAGAAGAAGAAATAATGATATTTAACAAGAATAGAAAATGGTCTGATGCTAGTTAATTAATCCAAATTAGCAAATTGGAGTATTTTGATTATTTTTTGTGACAGGTTAAGTTTTTTTAAAGGTTTTATCTGAAAGCATCTTGGACATGTATTTTTACTATATTGAAGTAGCTTGTGGGCATGTGAAAAGGTTATTAGGGGAACTGTTGCTTAGTGGCATAGCACTGGCACTATAACCAAGAGGTCCTAGGATTTCCCAAGGTAGCCAAAAGATTTTTAAGTTCATTAAAAGAAAAGCTACTGTTTGGCATCAGGAAGGGCATCCATCCAGATAATTTCTCACTCCCACAACAAAGTCCATGTGAAGGGCACCATCTGAGACTAGGATTCAGGAAAAAATTATGTTTAAAGGCAAAGCAATAAAGACATTTAATATATTATTTGAGAAAGGCACAAAATTGAAAAATTTCAATGGTTATATCATCCTACTTGTTTAGACATGTATTAACTTACAATTACCTTTTTTGAGTTAATCCTAGGGAAAATTACTGTAGTCTGTTTTCAATGATGTAGTTATTAGATTTTTTTTGGCTTTGTGATTTTTATCACAAAATCCATGTAATTTCTCAACACCATTTTACCATTTGTCAACAACTTAATGTTGGTTTGTGAGCCAAATATTTGGTCTTCTTTCATCTGTAAAAATTGGGAGAGAATATGTATTTACAAGGGTAGACTTTAATAATATCAGTTAAGCCCTTTAATTTTGAAGACCTCCACTTGAAAAAAATTGTTTAGTGCTTTTCGCATGCAGTTAGACTACAAGACTACAAAATACTTCTTTAGGTAATGTTGCTAAAAATATAGTGCTATGTTATTGTAACACAGCTTGAAAATCATTACTAGGGTCAGTGTAATACTACACACAGTTTAGAGAAATGATAAATTATATTTTTTCCTTTAAACTCACATTTCATGCACAGTTGCATGGAAGTGCCCCATCCGTAGCTTTGCAGAAAGTTGCTGTCATTGCTTCTTTGCTTAATGTTGCTGCAAAACCAATTAAAAATATTAATTCAGTTTTAAATTGCTTAGACATAGTTACACCAACCAATTTTAACAGAACTGTAATGGTTAGATGTAGATGTGTTTATTTTTGTTTTATTTTTACTATTTAATTTTTTTTCACTATTTAGGTTTCTTCTCACAATTTGTGACAAATATGTTATCATTATTAGCAGCAGAACTGGGGACATATACAAGAAATTTACAAAACACAAAACTAATGTTACCAGTATACACCTCACTGAGAAAGATGAAGAGGTAATTACCACTCTAATTTAGTGCCAGCACTGTTACCCAATCATTTAAACTGCATACTTTGTATAATAGTTTGCCTTTATGTAGAGAAAGAGAGGGGAAGAGAGAGAGAGAGAGAGAGAGAGAGAGAGAGAGAGAGAGAGAGAGAGAGAGAGAGAGAGAGAGAGAGAGAGAGAGAGAGAGAGAGAGANATACAAAAAAAAAAAAAAGAAGGGTAGTGTAGAAAAAAAAAGGGAGAGAGAGGGAGAGGGAGAGAGAGAAAGAGAGAGAGAGAGAGAGAGAGAGAAAGAAAGAGGGGGGTAGAGAGAGAGAGAGGAGGGGAGAGAGAGAGGGAGAGAGAGAGAGAGAGAGAGAGAGAGAGAGAGAGAGAGTGTGTGTGTGTGTGTGTGTGTGTGTGTGTGTGTGTGTGAGAGAGAGTGTGTGTCAGATAATTAATTTCATTGTTTGTGAAATTGTATGTATATTGGAAGTCTTGATCGGTAGCTGTATAAAATAGTAATGTGCATTTTCCCTAATCATTCTTTACTTACAAAATAAAGTGAGAAAATACATTAGTGTGTAAGATACATAAGATTTATGTAAGATACATTTTGATTGTATTTTCATGGCAAGGACTGTGGCAAGCAATATTATTATGAAAGAAAGCTAACATATATGACATGTAAACATATCAAAAGAGGCACATGCTGGTGATAGCATTGACAGATGTATTGCAGAATTTTCATATTTAAGTTTTAAAATATAGAATAAGACTGTGCCTGAATTCTTGAAGAAATGAATGCAGTAAAGGAAATATGTGTGCAGTTTACAGTTGATGTTAAAAATTAGATGCTTTACCAATGCAAGAAAACATATGTGTAACATCACTTATTGTAATTTCACAGAAGAGGAACTATGGTAGATCATAACAATTGAGTGCAGGAGTAAAGGAAATGTTTTAGAAATGAATATAGATTGACAGAAGCAAGCTCGAGTTGTAAATTAGGAGTAGTGAAAAAAGAAAAGTAAATTATGCAGTAATTAAATAGGCAAGATAATTGTTCTTTCAGGATAATAGCTAAAAGAAAGCACTGTCAAAAGATGGAGGAAAGTCAATAATGAATATATTTCAGTAAGAATAAGATGACCAGTTAATACTTTTGTTGTCTATTGCTGTTTGACTAGGAATTTGGATGAGTTGTAAACAGAATGATAAAAAGTGGAGGTATTTGAGATGCAGTATTACTGGAATCCTTTGAGAATTGTGTGGATTAAAAAGAAAAATGAAGGACCGTTAAAAAGGATGGATGTTGAAAAAGAATTGTTTGTAAGTGTAGGAGAAAGGCAGAGGAAGCACTCATGGGACATCTTCTTGGTAGAAGATGGTCAAAAGGCCTGAGCATGAGTGAAAAGAAAAACAGGCAGAGGACTGGTAGAAAAAAATTATGGATAAAAGGAAAGAGGAATTGCGGTAGGGTGGAATGCAATCACAGGAAAGCCAGTGTTATAGATGGTGAAGGATAGAAAAATGTGCCATTTCCATGGTTTTTAACATCTGCAAAGGCATGTCACTGGTGAGTATAAAATGTCACAATTTGGAAAAAGTCTAAGTGGCAATGTTAAACCATTGTTTTTACCAAATCAGATTTTTATAGTTTATCTATTTCAGAATACACTGATTATAGATTTTATGAAAACTGAATTACTATAAAAGTATCAATATTTGCATAAGTGAGGGCTGAGAGTTTTGTCTTATGTAGCTCTTGTCTGCAGATGATGGAGGCACTATCCTTTTTTGGAATTACAGGGACTGTACCATAATAAAGGTTAGTATAATTCTTTTTACTTTTATAGTGAAAGTGAAACCAGCCCATACATAAATATTTTTTGTTGTCCCTACCATCAAGTGTTTGAACACTACTATATTCTTTATTTAGACCTGATTTCAAGGTACTTCATTGTTTGCTGTTTTGAGTAGTAGTCACATGAGACCCTACTGCCAAGGTTGTTTGACAAATGAAAGTGAATATTTCAACACACACACACACACACACATATATATATATATATATATATATATATATATATATATATATATATATAAATGGCTAAAGTGGATATTTTTAAATTTATGCCACTTTTGTTTTGATTTTCAGTGAAGTTTCATTTCCAAACTTGTTTAGTAACAATGTAATTTTTTCTTAAAAACCCAGTGTAGTATTACTCGTTAATAGACCCATTGCACGATTCTGTTTTTTAAATAGTATTTTGGAAGCCAAACACAACTAAACACAAATAATGTTGCAATTAGTTGTATTCATCTATTCGACATCTCTCAGCCTCCCCATCCCCCCAGGTTGGCAAAATGCTCTGGAATTGATCTGGACTACATTTCACAGAAAGTAGTATACTGCCCAAGATCCTTGCTTAATTTTTATAGCTAATCAAATGCTGGTTAATTTTTTTATCCAAAGCTGGTTTCTTGATGCAGTTAAGTGCAATCTAGTTAAATTTGTTTTAGAGCAACATCATTAACCTTAACACTATTGTGAAATATGGCAGGAAATACAGGATAAAAGCAGTTGATTTCAATGGACTTTTCTGGGTCTTACACAAGGTGCCACTTAGTATGATGGACAATAGTTAGAGGAGGCATCACCAAGCTTTCTTGTGATTCCTATACTTCCAAAACAGAGAGGTGATTCATGAGCTTTCTGCAATCAGGAATATATTACATCTTTAAAAGTTTCTGANTGTGTGTGAGTGTGTGTGTGAGAGAGAGTGTGTGTCAGATAATTAATTTCATTGTTTGTGAAATTGTATGTATATTGGAAGTCTTGATCGGTAGCTGTATAAAATAGTAATGTGCATTTTCCCTAATCATTCTTTACTTACAAAATAAAGTGAGAAAATACATTAGTGTGTAAGATACATAAGATTTATGTAAGATACATTTTGATTGTATTTTCATGGCAAGGACTGTGGCAAGCAATATTATTATGAAAGAAAGCTAACATATATGACATGTAAACATATCAAAAGAGGCACATGGTGGTGATAGCATTGACAGATGTATTGCAGAATTTTCATATTTAAGTTTTAAAATATAGAATAAGACTGTGCCTGAATTCTTGAAGAAATGAATGCAGTAAAGGAAATATGTGTGCAGTTTACAGTTGATGTTAAAAATTAGATGCTTTACCAATGCAAGAAAACATATGTGTAACATCACTTATTGTAATTTCACAGAAGAGAAACTATGGTAGATCATAACAATTGAGTGCAGGAGTAAAGGAAATGTTTTAGAAATGAATATAGATTGACAGAAGCAAGCTCGAGTTGTAAATTAGGAGTAGTGAAAAAAGAAAAGTAAATTATGCAGTAATTAAATAGGCAAGATAATTGTTCTTTCAGGATAATAGCTAAAAGAAAGCACTGTCAAAAGATGGAGGAAAGTCAATAATGAATATATTTCAGTAAGAATAAGATGACCAGTTAATACTTTTGTTGTCTATTGCTGTTTGACTAGGAATTTGGATGAGTTGTAAACAGAATGATAAAAAGTGGAGGTATTTGAGATGCAGTATTACTGGAATCCTTTGAGAATTGTGTGGATTAAAAAGAAAAATGAAGGACCGTTAAAAAGGATGGATGTTGAAAAAGAATTGTTTGTAAGTGTAGGAGAAAGGCAGAGGAAGCACTCATGGGACATCTTCTTGGTAGAAGATGGTCAAAAGGCCTGAGCATGAGTGAAAAGAAAAACAGGCAGAGGACTGGTAGAAAAAAATTATGGATAAAAGGAAAGAGGAATTGCGGTAGGGTGGAATGCAATCACAGGAAAGCCAGTGTTATAGATGGTGAAGGATAGAAAAATGTGCCATTTCCATGGTTTTTAACATCTGCAAAGGCATGTCACTGGTGAGTATAAAATGTCACAATTTGGAAAAAGTCTAAGTGGCAATGTTAAACCATTGTTTTTACCAAATCAGATTTTTATAGTTTATCTATTTCAGAATACACTGATTATAGATTTTATGAAAACTGAATTACTATAAAAGTATCAATATTTGCATAAGTGAGGGCTGAGAGTTTTGTCTTATGTAGCTCTTGTCTGCAGATGATGGAGGCACTATCCTTTTTTGGAATTACAGGGACTGTACCATAATAAAGGTTAGTATAATTCTTTTTACTTTTATAGTGAAAGTGAAACCAGCCCATACATAAATATTTTTTGTTGTCCCTACCATCAAGTGTTTGAACACTACTATATTCTTTATTTAGACCTGATTTCAAGGTACTTCATTGTTTGCTGTTTTGAGTAGTAGTCACATGAGACCCTACTGCCAAGATTGTTTGACAAATGAAAGTGAATATTTCAACACACACACACACACACACACACACACATATATATATATATATATATATAAATGGCTAAAGTGGATATTTTTAAATTTATGCCACTTTTGTTTTGATTTTCAGTGAAGTTTCATTTCCAAACTTGTTTAGTAACAATGTAATTTTTTCTTAAAAACCCAGTGTAGTATTACTCGTTAATAGACCCATTGCACGATTCTGTTTTTTAAATAGTATTTTGGAAGCCAAACACAACTAAACACAAATAATGTTGCAATTAGTTGTATTCATCTATTCGACATCTCTCAGCCTCCCCATCCCCCCAGGTTGGCAAAATGCTCTGGAATTGATCTGGACTACATTTCACAGAAAGTAGTATACTGCCCAAGATCCTTGCTTAATTTTTATAGCTAATCAAATGCTGGTTAATTTTTTTATCCAAAGCTGGTTTCTTGATGCAGTTAAGTGCAATCTAGTTAAATTTGTTTTAGAGCAACATCATTAACCTTAACACTATTGTGAAATATGGCAGGAAATACAGGATAAAAGCAGTTGATTTCAATGGACTTTTCTGGGTCTTACACAAGGTGCCACTTAGTATGATGGACAATAGTTAGAGGAGGCATCACCAAGCTTTCTTGTGATTCCTATACTTCCAAAACAGAGAGGTGATTCATGAGCTTTCTGCAATCAGGAATATATTACATCTTTAAAAGTTTCTGATTAAGCCTCACAAAGATTACCATTATATTTAGGTTGGCATAGCTTATGTTGTCTAAAACTCATGGACTGGATCTCAAATTGCATTTTGCATGCAGGTCAGCCAGAATTGACCCTGCCTATGTAGTCACTTTTTCATATGTTTCCCCATTGTGTATTGCTATAAATACTATTTTGGTTATAGCTCAGCAGAGTTGGCTTTGTTGATCCCACTTTCTCACCAGAGAACAAGAGTATTTTAAACTTTTTATGATTTATTGTGAATATAACAATTGGGAAAGGGATGTAATGACCTCCTTGGTGATGGCTAAATTTCAAGTTCTGACAGATTGTTGATACCTTGTTGCTCACCATTTCATTTCAAGTCTTTCATGACCTTACGAGGTTTAAGTCTGATATGAGCTGTTACCCTTTTAGATAATTTATTTCAGTCTTATTGTCACCTTCCCACATTCTGTAACCTATAAAGGGTTTGACAATAAAGAACACACCCAAAAAGGTAACAGTTTCTGTGAGTACTGCTGAAGCTGTTGTAGATATATAGTAAAGAAAATATGTATATTAAATAAGTTTTTTGTTTGTTTATCTGACATTGAATATTTACTCTATGGAATGTATTGGGCATAACTTGATTTTCCAATCTTATTGTAGAAAGTTTGTTTGCGGTGCATAAAAGTGTTTCAAGTGCTCTATGCTGCAGGATCTCAGGATATTTATGCTATTATCAGGAAAAAGGGACAGAGTATGTAACCATAATCACTGCTTTATTAAGATTTGTGTATTTGTTTTGGGTTTTTTTGAAGAGTAGATGTTAGTTATGTAATGAAAGTTAATTATTAGCACAAGGATCATTTTTTAGTTTACTTTCATAATCATTGCCACATGAAAACAATACCAAATAAAAACTTATGGGGTTGGAAGAATAGTGTTATTTCTAAGAAATGGTAAAGTTTGTTTTGAAGAAAGAGTTTTCTGCATTGCCCCAGTTAACAAGATAGGAAACCAATGCTAATGAAAAGTTGTAGATGCCTTTTTAATATTATCTCTAACTAAATTACAACATGATTAATGGTATATATTTAATTAAAGAACTGCCAGTGTGCTGGTTTCTAATAACTATTTTTATTTAGATCACATAATACTTTTTTGTGTGTTGTTTAAAGTTTGGAAAACTGACATGATATGCAAACAGCAACGTGGCATATAGAGAGAATGAACTAAAGCTTTTTTCATGATTATTTCAAATCTTCACAGTTCTGCACTAAAAGAAAAATATCCTTACCAACTGCATGACAAAGAACATCAGCAGTTGTGTATTGAGCATTGGTTCAAGCAAAGATTGTTCTACAACTTATGGTTAGATAAAGATGGAGTTTTTCTAACCTGTTGATACTGTGTACTACAGTATTTTCAACTGAATCTAGTACTGCTTGGTAAGAAAATATGGAAGTAAAATACATTTTCACATTATAGGGAATTTTCAATGCTTTTATTTTTTAATTTTGGATTTATATCACCTAATCTCAGAGCCTAAATGTAGGTACATTATCAGGGTACAATAATCTTTAATTTATGTTGGAAGTAAGGTTTATTACAACATACTCAGGGCTGTCAAAATCTTTGGTAAGGAAGCTAGACCAGACTCATTTACTGTAAAACTATTACACCTTGGCTTGTCATTTTTTATTGATATCACATTTGATTTTGTACATTCTGTATTTTATTCACCTGTGTTATTTTCAGTAGTTAAAGTTCAAAATGGTAAACAAATTTGTAAGCATTCTGTAACCATGTATTCTGTAACATCAAAATAATCATTTTTTCATAAATTAACTGGACACACCAATGACTTGAAAAAAACCACACAAAAATGTTTGTTGTTGTTGTTTTTAAGGAGTCTTAGTCCTTGCTTGTCATATCATGTTTGTTCCTCCCATTCCTCCAATTATTAATAATCACTCTTGTAATATGGTTTTAGCAGTGTTCCAGTCACATGTTATCATTTTGTTGTTTTAACATTTTGAAAATAAGTTGATCATTATTCATCATCCAAAATAACAGAATGGTTTATTTGCATCATCTGTGTATGTTTTTACAGCTTCCTAGTAATATGAAACATGGAATATTATTTGACATCACATTTTTTTGCCGAACATTTTCCATGATATTGCAGTCATAATCAGATTTACAAAAGGTAGCAATATGAATACTAGTCCAGTGTTGTACTGTGGAAACATTTTTTTTCTGGATGAAACTATGTGTTAAGGTAGACATGTTGTATACTTTGTATTACTGAACAAACTTCTTGTCCAGTGTTTTTTTTCTAAAGTAATGATCAAAGTTTTAATTTTATTAAGGATCTTTCTAGCTATTTACTTGCATTTTGGACACTCATATTTTTAAATGAGGTTTACAGTTCTGTCATGTTCCCATAGTAACCACATTTATATACAATCATTTTTTGGAAGTTTAGATTTTTATAAGCTAGTATTAAACATATGCAACTATCTTTTTGATAAATCATACAATAATTTTGATTCAAATGTCCAGTTTTTTTCACCACATAGTAATTAATTGTAAACTTTACAGTTTTAATATTTTTGACTCACCATTTTCTAATTTTTCCAGAGGGTGATGGATTACCATTTCTAACCAGGAATTCTATTGAAGAAAGTGACTTAAGTAAAGGATTTCTTAAACCAAATATTGTGTGCCAATTAGAAAACCAAATATCAAATTCCAGGTTGTACATACTTAGTTCAAAGGTATGACTGTTTTCTAATATAGTTAGCGATTGGTTTTTCATATATGTTATTTCTTTATACAATCATAATTATGCAGTTAACATTTTCTAGTGCAAACAACATTCCTCCTCTGTAACGTAACATTCTACGTGGTCAACTTGTTTAGATGCTATACCACTCTGTCATTAAAATCTTTCTTCGTTTTTCTTGTTTTTATATCTTCCTTGTTATCTATGATTTAAGTTGGCAATAAGGTTTTGTTCTTATGGTTGGCATATCCCGATGGTATCTTCAGTGGTTCTCCTTTGTGCTTCAGAAAACGATTTGAACACATAATAGGAGCACTAGTGACCTTCTTTAGGATGGATTTTACTCTGACTGTTGTACACTTTTTCTCTGGCATGCAGTCTACAGAGGAACACCATTTAATCATCTTAGTTTTCTGATTTCTGTTCTTGAGGTCATTTTTAAGGCTCCTCTTGAGCTGTACCATAACAGGTGCCTACTTAAGAGGTCACCCAAAAATAATGGCTAAAAGAAATCAAGAATGAGATGAAGTCATTAGGAATTAATTCTGAACTTCCACTCAATTGACATAAATAGTGAAAAGAAACCCAAAAGAAGATATCTTCATCAAACATGTTTATTACAGACAGGGAAGAAGAGAAGCTGGAAAACGTGTTTAAGATAGATAGACTCCTAAGCTATTCCACTTCTGTGGTTTTCTTGCCACTTTATTACACTTGTTCTTCCTTTTCATCTTGTTTAGTGCCATCACATTTTTCTTTCCCTCGTTCTTTTAGCAAAGTTTCAAGTTTGTTTTCACTATTAGCAAACAGTATGATCTCATCAACAAACCACAGGTTCTCCAGCCACTCTCCATTATTATTGATTGTAATCTCAGTTCTTGTTGTTTTGAATATTTCTTTCTTTTTCTTCCACAGCCAATGTAAACGTAACTTGGGATAATGTAGCATCTTGTTGGACACCTTTACTAATTATTTATATTTATATTTATATTTATATTTATATTTATATTTATATTTATATTTATATTTATATTTATATTTATATTTATATTTATATTTATATTTATATTTATATTTATATTTATATTTATATTTATATTTATATTTATATTTATATTTATATTTATATTTATATTTATATTTATATTTCAGGCTTTTTTATATAAGGCGTGCGATCGCACGCGCACGCCTCCACACACGCCTAAATGGTGTTAGACGTGCGAAAAAAAGCACCCCTTAAAACGAGTAT
>RDPX01000028.1:546155-591078 GCA_003991215.1 Morbakka virulenta | reverse complement strand
GAAGAAACCAATAGTGAAGTGGATGATCCAATTGAGGAGGCAAGAGATGGGGTGGAGCCAAGGCAAGATGTGGTTGAAAATGATTTCGACACGGAGGAGAGATTGACAGAAGCAAGTGATGAAACAAAAGGTATTGTAGAAAGGCTAAAAGCAATACTAGTAGAAGGAAAGAAAAGTGATGGAATCATGTTCAAAAAGTTAGATAGAAAAGCTCTCAAAATTCAAGTTGAGAAAGTTAATGAAGCAATGAAGTACACGAAGTGCAGGAACATCACAGAAACGAACAATCTGATCATAGCTGGAAGTGTATGGGACGCAGAGAAATTTGGGTGGAAAACAGGTGTTCGACAGAAACGAAATGAACCAAGGTGGAAACGGAGAATAGAGAGTGACATAAGGAAATTGAGAGAGGATATATATTTTCATCCCTTCCGTCCACAATTTTTGCATGATTTTATTACATAAAACTCGTTCATAGTTTGTGATTAGGTATGTAATACCATTTGATCATATAGCCTAATACATTTTTTGCTGATTGCATTTAGAGCTTTTTTGCAGCAACAGTGGAGCATTGAATGTTAAAGGATATATTGGTTTGGAACTATTTGTTCACCTGAACTCCTTGACATTATCTTTAATAGTGGATTGCAGTAATGTGCCTTGATTTCTCTTTGGTGTGAAAGAGGAATAGCCAATGGATGAAGTTTAATGGAAAATTTTTCTTTTCCTTCTTTAGGCTACGCTATCCACACGTAAATGAGATTGTTGTTATGGCTTTTCATCCCATGAACAGAGGATTGGCAGTTGCTGATACTTTTGGGAGAATTATGCTATGGTAAAGAAAAAAAAAAGATTTTACCTGTTTTTAGTCCTACGATGTAATATTCCATTTTCTCATTCTGGTCTACGTCTGTAGCTGAAATAAACTGTGGTCCCGTTTTTTGATTAAAATAAGTGTTTGTAACTTAAATCCTCGAAAAATCCCAACCTGGACATAGTTGCAATTATATATTTTATGTTTGGACTTACATGAGGCATTGCTCAACGGAGATCATAGTAAGTACTGTCGTAGTTAATGTCAAGTTTTTCAACCAGACTCATTGGTACATATAGCACATTTATAGCAAAGCATGATAATAGTAACTCGCGAGGACAAATTAACGGAAAATGATTAGAATAAAAATTTAAGAGATCTGAAAATGAAAATACTCTTGCAGAACGAGGCAACGGAGTGTGTCATAACACCGAAGTTGCTGTTGGTTGTTGTTTTTTTTCTTCGTGTTTGTATTTCTGTTTTAGCTTGTCAATACGTGAATTATGTTAATAATTGGTAAAAATACTTTTTATAAGGGCTTTTAGGAGATAGGGAATTATTCGAGTCTTTGCCGTACCCTGAAATGCGACTACCGTCATTGATTTTTTGTAGTAGGCAAAAAAGGGGTTTATTACAAAATTCACACTTGTAATGGGTATTTGCACCACTAGGATTTTTAATGCTCTTTTTTGTTTTTAAGTAATACGAATTTAGCAAAAAGGAAATTGAAATTTGTGGTCTCGCCTATATGCTCTAATAAATTTCGACATTGCAACAACCAGGAGTTCGAAAGACATGAGTAATACGTCAGAAGAGGGTATAGGGGAGATTATAGTGTAGCAGTTTGGGAATAAATGACTAGTTTAAATTCTTAACGACTATTTACTTAGGTTTTGATTAAAATCCTGGGTGCACAATCTTGATTCATTTCTGGGTCGCCTTGGTTTCAGTTTTGTCGGCCAGTTATTTTAGCTTAAAATTCCCCATCATATTTGCGAGTATCCTATTCGAGTTGCTTTAGGTTGGCAACGTGAACATATACTTTTTTTATTGCAAGTGCAGTTTTTCTTTGTATTTTAAATATATAATCAGAACTTGTACTTTAAAAGAATGGAAGACTGTCAAGGCCCCCCCCCCCCGGACATTTCATAGTCCACTCGAGAGTGCTAACTCGTAATCAAGATAGTGGTGTCGGTTTCTGGGCAAAAACACTTACGTTATTTTTACAATTTGAAAGGTGCATCTAATAATTATCTCAACAAAGCTGTCAAGTAGACTTTGTTACACTTTATGTTTTATATGTTTTTGTTTAGCAGAACAATTTGTGCCAAATAAATAAACGGGTGTATATTTTGTGGACAAATTGGTGCGATGCTTTCACCCCCTTTTCATGTATTTATTTAAGTCTGATTTGGTCATTCTACATTGTGCCAATTTTTTTTGTTTAAGCCTAAATTTAATAACCCAGGTTTCCTTAAACAAATTGCGTACTTGAAATTTCAGGACACTAGAACTCCACAAAGATAACTTCAAAGGAGAAGAATTTCGTTTCCCTCCAGGGCAGGAGTTACATTGGCATTCTCATCCTGTGGAGGATATGACTTTTAGTAATACTGGTAAGTTAAGCTTGATGTTACCTTTTTGGGTTGAAAATTCTATTATAAAACAGCTTTTGGATCACATTTTTGAAGACAGCAGTAAATTACTGAACGATGTAGTAGTTTTCGTTACGGTACTACAAAGCAAGGTGAAATTGGCGCAGAAAATCAAAACTAATCCATTAAGTCTCAGATATGTTTTATGAAGTGTTCAAGATTCACGGTGGACACACTGACTAACCCCGATAGTCCGGGAGCATCTTGCAAATAAAACAATGGACATGCTGTGAAAGAAGAGAGCTGAGCTTTCTTTTTGGGTAAACAGACTCAGTACTACCAGATGGAAATGATAGCATACTTATGGGCATCGCTGCTAGGGCAGAGAAAGCAACTTGACAGGTTATTGGCCTACAAGGAAGACTGGTCATTTCTAATTACAATACAATTTGGGGTTGGGGATGATGCCAGATATGACAGGATGAAAAGCCACAGAAGTTAAAAAATCACCATTTTATTTCTTCTTCGAATCTCATGGCCAGTATCATAATTCAGGTTTGGTGGCTCCAGTACGTGGCACGTGAGACTGCAGCTTCAGTTGGTCCAGCAAGGTCATCAACTTTCCAATTCCGAGCTCGATTGCAGGAGAGAAGGTGTTTCATTGTCTGTTTATTACCACATTCGCAGGTGTCGGTAGAGCTGATGTTCCAGGTTTTAAGTGATTCCTTACATCTCCCATGCTGAACTCGCAATTGGTTGGTGGTCTTCCAGACTGGCCAATCCAGGTCATTTCCAGTCGCAAATTCTTGTGAGGAAACGATACCTCAGCTGGCCCATGATCATTTCATAGTACCATAGAATATACGCACATTTCAAGAAGTAGAAAATTTCAACTAGTTCGAAGTGGGATGGAAAGTTTTCTTGTATATATTCTTGATATCTTTAAATTGTTTTTGAAGGTGGTTGAGGAAATAACAATAGGGAGTCATTATTTATTGGTAGTGATGAACATTTAGAGTTATTCTTTAAGAGTATGACTCAGGATACAAATTACTTTCTCATCTTAGATTTGACGGACCCAGTGTAAATCTTTGTCAGAAATTTCTTTGGAATTTCTTCAGTTAAACGTGATGTCTTTTTTCTTTATCCAATGCTTCCGTCGTTTAGAAAGGTGATATAAAAACTGATGTTTGACAGTAATACATATTTTCTGGATATTTATTTTTAAATACTATAGCATTCTATGAGCACAATAGTAATAATTTGGAGGTGGATGCTACTAAATTTTTTGAAAAGCATGTAAGGACTCTATTGTTGCCATCGCAAAAAGTGCTTCAGTTGACGGGAAGAGAGAAAAAAATCTCAAGGAATACTGACTTTTGTTTTTCCAATGGAAAATAGTCTCAAACGTGACATTTCACCAACTAGGTACTTGAAATGTTTTAAACAAGCCCAAAATGATAATTTGACTGAAGCTTATGTCTTATTATATTTATATTGCACATTGCTATAGTCGAATGTAATCTATAGTTAGCACTGGTTACAACGTTATTATGGCACAAAGCCTGGCAGTATGGTTTTGAAAGTGGTGTTAAAAAAAAAGAAAAATATTTAGTTTGAATACGCTGATGGGGATGAAGAGATTACTGTAATATGCATTATTCCGTGTAGTTTTGGCCAGCATTGGTACTGGAAAAAGTATTTTGACAAAGACAATTTTGATGAGCATGCGGGTTTCTCCCAATTTTAAACAACCTCGAGTATAGAATATTTATGGTGCTTGGATTCCAAGACTCGTTTCTGAAAGAAATTGAGAATATCTGGTCGTAGAAAGAGATCATGGACACTTTTCAAAGCAAAAGTTTTCTACTGTTACTGTGAAATTAACTAATGATCTATTGGAAAATTAATTTGTTGCGTAGTTTTGTGGCTCTGGTTTGTAAGAGAATCCTTTTATTTGTGGCATTTTGGATTTAATATCTGTTATTTCGTTACAGAGTGAAATGACTTGCAAATGTTTAGTATAGTTAGTAATATATTCTGAGTGCACTGTGTGCTGAAAGCCAAAGATCGTGTCATAATGATAAAGACTGTAGGGCAATGGTTACAACAACAACAACAACAAAAAGGAAAAAAAGGAAGAACTTCCAACCAAGATTCCTTGTTTTTTGGACATTAAGAGTAATCCCTTTTACCCAATCAACTTTCTTCCTTCTGTTTTAGTATAACTAATATATATATATATATATATATATAAAAGAGATATAATAAGTTGGAAAAATCACGAAACAGGCTTGTCGAAATGGACAGTGTAGTTTTTTTATTCTTTCCAACTTATTATATCTCTTTTATTACGCTCTACATTTATGTATCGAGTACTCTAATACGGTTAACCGAATCGAAAGTACTATATATATATATATATATATATATATATCATTTTGTGTAGCTTTTTAAATATGGATGGAGAAATGTGGGTTGAAATACGCACTGTCAAGTGAAGGTTTATTTTTTAACACCTTTTTTCCCTCGTTCTTAGTTTACCTTTTATTGTTTTTGGTGTTCTTAAGCAACCTGCTATTTACACTAATATTTTAAACTTGACCCATCAGAATAAAAAAACACGTAATGAAAATGTTGTATTCACTTGAATTATTTAGGTTACAACCTATGGTCAGTCGGATCAGAGTCAGTTATTGTCAATTGGCAGTTACGAACATTACACAAGGATTTCATTTCAAACATGGGTTCTGCTATTAAATACATTAGTATTTCACAAGATGACTCACAAATAGTCGTAACACTCTCAAATAACAGTATGTATTTTTTAACAAAATTTGGTTGCCAGTTTTTATTCCGTTGCATATTGCAGGTGTGAGTGGAAGTTGTATCTGCAAAGATAGATTGATCTGGTCATTGAGAAATTCGTAGTTTAACGCTTTGAAGCAAAATAAATGTTTAAGACATAAGGTCCTTTTCCCCATAAGGCAGAATGAAGCATTTGTAGAGCCCCTTACTTGACGCGATTGCCACCTAAAACACAACCAAACTCACTACTTAAATATTTGGAAATGTAAAGTATTTTTGTGCACCAAACTGGGCCCGATAACTCTGGTGTTGGAACATTTGGTCGTGATAGCTACAGGGATCGGAATTAACACCTAGTTTGGTGCACAGATATTTTTCACTATTCAATAATTCCAAATCTCCTTCTTGAAGTATATTATCTTACTATGTATTTTAAAGTTCATTGTTTAACTTTGTTAATATATTGTTTATACAATGGTAGTAAAATGTTAGTATGATAGTTAAAGCGTTGTTTTGATATAGATATCAGTGATTCAGTGTAGCCCGGAGATATTTCTGTTTTATCTACCCCATTCTCCTTCGTGTATATTTCATCAACATTGTTTGGTCTTCTGTTATTGTTAAATGTCATTTTTCCAGCTCCTCTATTATCGCCAATTATTTTAGTATTCCATGCATGATCATATGATCATTCCTATTAATGCTTCATTCTGTCGTCTTTTGAATACCATGTTCACCTGAAACTCCAGAGTAACCTGAATGTTACTGTCATTTCTTTTTTGATTTTCGTTTTGCAATATATTTTCAATTTTATCAAGCATTCTCTTTATTTTTGTCAGGGGTTATCGACGTTTAGTTTCGTTGACTCGTAGAAGGGGTTAACTTCTCAGCGTGGGGGCTTTTTCGATTGGAGTGAACCATTTAAATTTCTTGTTTGGGTGAAATAATGTTGGAAACTTTTTACTGTCACTGGACAAACCAATAAATACCGCTAATTAAACAAAATTTTTGCTACACGAGCACTGTTGTTAGACTTTCAAAAACTTTACCCTTAAACGTACACTAAATGAATACAGATATGCATCAGCATGGTAGGCCAGCTTATTCATAATTTTTGTAACTCGCAAATTATTTTTTTGGTGCGTTTATTTGTAAACATAGAGAGTGGCAGTGGGAGTGTACAGTGCATACCTATAAATATAGTTTTTGAAAATTGCTTGTGGAAGCTTGCAGGGTAGGGCGTAAAGGCATTTAAGCTACAGGAAATTCCTGGTTTGCATTCTTTTCTTTTTTACTGATAAAAGTGTTTTTAATTAGTGACAAGCAAATTTCTTCCTTGTGTTGTCATTTGTTTGCCCTCATAGATGCACAGTACTGATAAATATGCATCATTCTTATTGCCTGATAGGTAGTAGTTGGTGTTTGTAACGAAACTCTTTTATTTTAGAGGTAAAAGTAATTTCGTCGGCCAGCACAAACGATGTGCATTGTTTGGAAGCATTGTCACCAGGTAAGCTTGATAAGTTGTGTAACTGACTTTACGTTAGCGAAAGTTTGCCTACTTTTGCCGCCTCCTATTTTCTCAGTTATCGACCTGTGACTTCAATCTTCACTTAGCAGCTGTATCAATGTACTGATCTGGTATGAGGTCCGAAATGTATTTTCTATCATTACATTGCATTGTGTTATTTTTTTATAATTCATTCGCCCTCTATCTTGTGATAACCGTAATGTTGTTCTTTGCATATCTAGTCTTTCGTTAGCCTTTTCTTCTTCTTTTTCTCCATTCTTTTCTTCTTCCAAAACATTCCTATTAGAAGTCTTTGTTCAGACCCCAAATTCGTACTTGAATCAGAAATCTCATTATTCGTCTTTCAATTTAATTCTCAGACAAGTTGCAACTTTTGCTTTTTTATTGTAAGGCTAACTTAGTCGTTTTTTTGACCATGGTTTGATAAAATCGACTTTAGTACTGTTCTGTTTTGCCCTAGTAACAAAACGCACCAATATCTGAATATTACATGGTGTTTTTTGTTTTGAGGTAGACATCTTTGTCAAGGGTTTCCTACTTCCATCAGTTTGTTGATCAGCGGTTGTTACAAAAAACACATAGAAGATAGGCACAGACTGTTTTTTTTGTTTTTATCAAAACGTTTAATTTATACCAGAACTCCAAGGATTGTTTTGTTTGCTGAATAGTAGAAGTTGGCTGATTTGTAGATAGCCCCCTAATGTTTATCTTAGCGTAGAGCAATTGAAGATGTACAAAACGTTTAAGGTTGGCAACTGGTTTAGGAGTATTAAAAGGGTGTTTTTGGAGGGGTTTTTGGAGGGGAGGGAGCTTACATGGTTGCAAAAGGGCAGAAGGAGTTATTTAAAATGTCGAAGCAGTTGGTAGTTCAAAAGTGAATTTAGAGAAAACATTGGGTTGGGAGGTTTCCCCAGGGTTTTGCTTGATATTCAAATAAAAATTTGAAACCCATACCATTGTACTCTTGCAACAGATAGCATAAGAAAACTAATTTTTGAAAAGAAACAAGTAGCGCGACAGAATAGCAGACAGACATGCAGACAGGCGGAGAGGAAGGCATGTAGCATAGCCAAGGGAAAATCTTACAAATAGGATTCTTATAATATGGTCAAATACGTTTATTGTGAGAAATCTTAAGACCAGGGAACTGTGAACATTAAAAGGGCTGAAACAAAGAAACCTATGAAATCGTTACCAGTGTATTGGACGAAACTTACGGCAGAATATGTTTCTTCGGGCCGTAATCAGCCTGTCAAGAACTTATTTTGCTCAGAGTGGTTAGGCTTGTGTAGTCAGATTGGGTTTCAAGTTTTATTTCTTTGGTCTATTAATGAAGGGAACCATTTCAGCAAGGCCTTGACTGTACATTTGTTGACTTTTTTCAAATTTCATTTATTCTACCGTTTTTGATGGCATGTCACCACTCATTGTTTATAAGGTAGCCGGATACTCCCTTAAGGTCTGCAGTGGTTACACGTTACCACTTCCTCTTTTAACAACTACGACCTCTGTTTTCATTTACGAAATTTGACATGCTCTTACTTACCCAAATGGTTTCTCCCCACCATTTAAGGTGTCTGTTGTAGTGTTCATGGTACCATATCTAAGGTGGTTAATTTTATTACTGTGGAGTGGCTTTCAAGACCTGCTTCATAACCATTTCGTCTCGCGGATCCTCCTACAAAAGTGTTAAAAACCTGATATGAACTTATCTGATTTTTATCATTCGTGCGTTACATAACATCAAGGTAATGGAGTTGAAAATTGTGGTGCCTGGAACTATTTGATGCATTGCAGCATTTTATGTTAGATTTAATTTAATTTTTAAAAATTTGGGACACCAGTAGTACTGTAAAAAATTCAAGTCAGCTGGACACCACGTAGGAAGGAATTTTCAAGAGGATAAGGCAAGGGAAAGAGCAAGGTGGATAAAAGAAGTATGGGAAAATGTATGGTATCTGTTTTTGTTTTTACGTCAGAATGCAACGTCAGCATGCAGCGAGATCCCAGAACTGATTCATTGGTTGTACCAAGTTCTCGTAGTGGAGTGTTACAGTTTTACAATCCAGATACAGACACAATGCTACAAGAGGTATGCATTAGAGTATTTTTTTTTTTGAATAAAAGAAGTAATATTTATATAAGTTGGGAAAAATCGACTTCTGTAATTTATTAGAACTCTTTAATATTTTGTTTGTGTAAGCAAATAGAAATAGATAAAAATTGCGTGTTGTTTTGAAGTTTTTTGTACCTCTAAACTGATTTTATTTGAATTGGAAGTATATTAAAAGGCACATATTTACAGAACACTAAAAATGTATTGTGAACTGGGGTTAGGACTTAAGTAATTAATTGTCTTCCTGTGTATTTGCATGGTGAAATGGTGGTCTTACTTTTCCCAAATGGGATCGTTATCCGGAAAACACTACTATTACCACCATCTAGAAAATTCATAACAGTTATACACTATTGCATGGACTACTTACCAGCAATTGACGATACAAGTTCTTTATTACATGTAATAGCCAGTGAAAAAAGACTTCAAACAGGCGGTATTGATGGAAGTTTTGAATTAATTGGTTCGAAGAACACTAAAGATCCCCACCCCACAAACTAGCGGAGTATGCAAAGGGGTAGTCATGATTTTTTTTTCAAATTTTTTGGCTTAGTTTTATCCCAGCCGCCTAAAGCAGGAATTCTCGTTTTCCGTCCCTGAACACAAGGCCGAAATTGTAACCACCAGGTGTGAAGTTGCATGGGGAGAAGAGATGCTTCCAATCATACAAATTGATTTGGGCGCTGAAAGTCGACAGATGTACTTGCGTTAACATCAGAAGCAAGAAGGAAGCATGGGGAGGGCATAGATATCCATTAATCTCATAGGAACAACCACAAGAGGATCTTGCGCAAGAATATGTGACTCGTCTCCCTTGGAGAACTTTGCATTTAGATCAGATCAGCGAATCTTATGCAAGGACAAAGCCACTACCTTTGTCCATGGATCCATGCATGCATGCATCCATCCATGCATCCATTCATGCATCCATCCATGCATCCACCTTCCCACCCATCTATATTATATACTGTACAACTTAGACTTGAAAATCTTTTGGTCATTTTTTAGATGGATGTAACAGGTGAAAATTTTATTTCAACGTCATATAAAGATTTAAAAGCCTTTGATTCTGTCGTGAACCATATTGCTTTTACACACGATGGTCAGTGGATGGTGAATGTGAGTAATAATTTCTGTTTACAGTTTTGAATATGTTTTTTATGTATCATGTGTGTATTTAAAGCCCGCGCTAGTGTGTGCACATACATTATATTAATCCCGCTTAAACCATATTTTTTTTCATGCTCGTCAGTACTGATTTACATTTATGTAATTTCGTCCCCACTATATATGGATAGAAATAGTGCCACCACAGTTAGAATCAAACGAATGGATATGCCATTTTGATAATTTAGTGGCATATTTTTGGGAAATAAGATATAGAAGACGTATGAAGAATGCTGTAAACATAGGTAATGTTTTAAAGAGAAATGAAACTTAATTGTTTGGAATTAATTTCATTTCTGTGAATTTTACTGTGTTCTGGACGGCATAATTGACTTGAATGTATTTTCTTAATATATTTTAATAGTTTTAGAATTTCAGTTCATTATGACCCTTTTTTATTTTGCTTTATATGAAAAGGGGCTTAATTATACTCCAAAAATATGAAAGGTCACGCTTAACTTTGCTAATGAAAAAAAAAGTGTTTTTTACTTGGGGAGACATGAATGCAAAGCAGTATAAAGAAGATACCCTTTGAAACTTAACGCAGGGAACAAAATATTTGTGTTTGGTGGGTTTGTTCAAGTGCTAAACAGTACAGTTTCATGATTTGAAACGTTATGACCATGGCCCCTTGGTGGGTTTTCAGATTCATAGTTGGTTTCTACTACAAAATAATTAGACATTAAAACCGTGAGTGATTGTACACCTTTTATGGTATAATCATAGCACATCATATCATGGAACTCTGACACGAGTAAAGATTTTGGTACTTTACGTTCGACATCCGAAACGTTTGTGCAAGTGAACATAAACGTGAAAAACGTTAACAGCTTTGATATAGAAATGTATACTAATTTCGCCCTCGGTTTTCATCAGGATAAGACAAAAATTATGAAGAACTTGCTTAATAAAGAAACTGTTGTTTTCAGTGTTTTTATACAGGTTTAAAAATGAATCTTAACATTCTAATTGTCAAATGCTGACATAAATAGGTCTTATGCAGACGGATGGGCAGACACGAGCAGGATTACTTATAGAAGTTAAAAAATCCACCTTTTTCATCAACAGAATGTGGTAGAGGGAACCGAAATATCGAAAACATAATAATTGTAATACAAGGACATACGTTTATCATAAATGCAAAAGGGGCTGATGCCTTAGTTCTGCATTTTGAAAAATATATGTTCAACGAACTGTGTTCAAACCTATGCCTGTGGCTATTGTGGCCTCTTGTTCTACCATCTTAGGTATTGGGTAGAGTGGGCCATTCTTTTCCCAGTTTCCCGTCGTTAGAGATCTCATCCCAATTATGCATGTGGCTCTGTGCCTTTCACTGAACGACGTTTTGAACGACGCCATGGTAGCCATAGGCACCGAAACCAATTCAGTTCGGTGTAAACATATTTTTCATTTCACTGTAATTCTAAATCATTTCTTTATAACAAAGCCTGTTAAATTTGTTCTAAAGTTCGAAAATGCAACGATTGAAACAAGTTAACACCCCGTTTTCAGAACAAAACATAACTGGAGTGGGTTTTTTAGGTTTCGAGGGAAAGTTAACATCATTTAGAAAATGGGTGATTTAAAAAGTAGTCTGGATTTTCCAGTTTTTAATTTCAGCCAGAATTTGTGTGGAATCATAGCGTCTGTTTCCCACAGATTTATTAGGTGTATTTTTGCAACTCATTAAAAAAGCATATGGTTAAGGTATTCAAACTTGGGCTTTACATACATTTTGCCCCCATATATTAACTTTTTATACATTCCTTATGCACAGGCCGAAAGCAGTAATTTCCATCCCATGCCGTATGAAATTCGTTTGAAGTTCTGGTATTATGTTGCAAAGGAAAAAAGGTAGGTACTCATCATTATTTGTTGTAGTATCAAAGCAGAAACGAAGATCTGACTCTAAAAGGTTTTATGTTTTGCTACCCGGTTTTTTGTATTGGAAATCATGTTAGAGAAGAATAAAAAGCTTTTCTTTAACTTGTTTTAGTCATATTTTGTAATATCTGTTTTTAATGTTTTTAATTGAAGCATAAATTACAATTGAGCCAGAATTTTATTGGGGGCTACCTTAGGGGTGTGTGCGTGCGTGTGTGCGTGCGTGTGTGCGTGCGTGTGTGTGTGTGCGGTCGTTCGTGTGCGCTTGGTGTACGCGTGTGTGTGTTCGTGTGTGGATGTATGAACCTGTATGCATGTGTATGTGTGTATATGTATGTATGTATGTGTATGTATGTATGTGTGTGTGTGTGTGTGTGTGTGTGTGTTTGAATTCGGCATGAACAAGGTTTTTTTATTTTAAGGAAATGGTCTAGGTTTAGGTCAAGGTTTTTTTCGGACATGCACAGGTCAGTGCATGTATTTAATGCTAGACAACGTAATAGATTTGTTAAAACGCGAAGTAACAACGAGTCTGACTAAGATGCCAAACGAAGAAAAAAAGTACTAAATAATGCTGTTGCTCTAAAGCTGCTTAAATCTACAATCTAAATGAAGTTTGTCATTCCTAATTCAAATGTTAGTTTGGCAAGACTTATGGAAAAGATCAGTATCAGTAATAATCAGTAAGTAGTTTCGACTGAGGAACTATAAAAAGATTTTTAGGAATATTTTAAAGGAAATCTGCAGAAGCACCCGACGTACTCGCAGTAAACACGACTATGTCACTGACCATGGTAGCCTGAAATGCATTGAAATTGCAAGTCTAGAGGATCGTCGAAACTATTTCCCGAAGATTTAACAGTAACTCCAACAATTTGCTACTACATCACATACTACTTAAACATATAAGCAGCATTCTCAAACATCTTAGGAGACCAAGCTTAGAACACCCGTTATAAAGACGAAAAGCAGAAGAGCAGCCACATTAGGCAGGTGTTATTGTTGACATATAGTGAAACAAAGACTAACTGTTTAAGCAAGACCTGATGTAGGTGGGTTAAAGTGAAGCCCGCAGGAGGCAATCCTGCTATTACCTTCACATGTTTTATTTCCAAGTCAATCCTCACAACTATGGCAGACGCTGACCACAACCGGGTGGTCAGGGCACAACATCATAATTTTGCGAAATTTAGAAGTGACTGTTTTATGTACAGTATTTAAGTGCTTGCTTTTTCATTTCAGCCTGCTATAGTTTTCTACTTCAAGAACAAGGCTATTGTACTAATATATAAAATTACGGAGATTTTTTGATTGTGACAACCATTTCTGAAGTAGTATTTATGGTCGTCAGAAGAAGAATAGGAGCTGCATATGAAGAATTGATTACAAACACTGATTCTGGATCCCAACGGATTTGTCGTACTTGCAATATTTATTATCTATTTATTGACCCGAAAGGAGGATACGAGTGAGCTGATAGTTGATATTGATATTCTTTTAAAAATCTCGGTAATAAGGTAATGCGCCAATATGAATGAAGATATTCGACGCTTGTACAACTGTAACAGCAAATGGTGCCAATACCACCTGCAAGAGCCCATTTCTATTTAGACGTGGTGGAATACAGCCCTACCTAGACTTTCTTACAGGTTTTACTGAGAGTAAATGTGTAAATAAATTTTTTCGCATTGGCGTGGAATACAGTTATATCATACCTGGAGCTTGCTCAACACGACGACATGGGCCGCTTCTCAAAATATGTGGTACTGAGAAATTTCTGTTGCTGTTGTAGGCATGTTATACGAGTGTCTTGTGTGATTGTATACAAGACGAATGGAGCTTGTAATAAAATTCTATGAAAGATTAAGAAGACTTGGAATAGAACGAATTTTTAAAAAGAGACTAAGCTGTTCGTACCTTTTGATATAGAAATTTGAAGAATAGGAGAAAATTATTCTGTGGGTCACAATGTTAAACGCATCCGTTGCTCATAGAATCTTATTTGGTAATTGGAAATGGACAAGAATGAAAAATTTCCCGCCGATAGTAGAGTCAGAATGTGAACATAAATCAGTTTCCTTGAAACACTTTGAGAACCCGGTTTTTTCCCACGTACAACCTTACTCCTTGACATCTAACGGATTGAGCAGTTATCTCCGAGTTACTTAAGGAAATGCGTAGAATGCTGCTGCTGAAGGAAGAAACAACATACAATACAAAGGAAAAAACTAAGGGAGTAATATTAACAACGAAGAAGGTTTGAAAACTAACAGGCACATATGGTTTACTTGGCAACTCTCTCTCCCAGCAAGTCTTTCGAAGCTAAATTCTGTCCAGATTGTTTTCCAACTCATCCCTACACTCAAACTCAAATAGAACTCTTAATTGTAACCTTTTGTACTAAATCTATGTCATTTTTATTCATGCAGATACGAGCTTCATACGATTGTTGAACCACCCCATAGCGCAGAAATACTATGTATGGTGGCCAGCCCCAAGGCAGATTTCTTATTTCATAAGTACCTAATTGCAACAACTAGCAAGGATTGCAGTTTCAAATTATGGGCATTGAATGAATGTAAGTAAAATGTTCTGATTTTTTTGACATAGCAAATTAATGACAAGCCAGACATTTCCTTTTTTCATTTCCCCCCATTTGTTGGGGATAGTTCTGCACTTTTTTTTCTTGTTACTTCGTTTATTTCTCTATTTCGTCGTCTAATTGCTTGTTAATTATTCCATTCATTCAAGCTTTTCATTCATTGAGATTCCCATCTTGATTGGATTTACATAATATTAATTGTTTTTTCCTCAATTTTTTTTACATGCTGTTGATCATATACATTTTGTTACATCACGATTTACATCAGTTTTAAGTATTGCAAAGAAACACCATTTCATTTAAATAAGCCAGTACAATGGCGGAGACGTACACATACCGTAAAGGATATATTAAGATCCCGGAGCTTATTTAATTTTAAGGGTCGTAGAGGGGGTTTAATAGAAAATGGGCTTTTTAAAGAGGGGCTTACTTGGAATCCGAAGGTGAGACCTATGAAAAATCAACCCAAATTATATGTTCAATAATTTGTTGAAGTCGTAGTCAATGATATTTTCCTCATCTTCATCCGAACCAATAACCAAATCGGCTACATCTTCTAGAAGAATATCATCTTCTGGGATTGCTGCAGATTGGTCAATTTCAGGTTTTTTATACTACGGGTGAGTGATTTGTTGTTTTGGAGGACTCCTCATATTTCTTGAGATGTGAGTTGATAGTTTTCTTTTGAAAGGCACTTGTCATACATGACCCTTAAATAATTTGTCATTGGCTTATTTCAGCTTACCACAAGTGTTTGAGGAAACTATAAACAGCCTCTTGGAACAATCACTGGGTTAATGTGACCTTAAATCAGTATTAATCTGATTTCAGGTGGTAAATGGCAACGAAATGCATCCTACGCAATTAGCCTTTAAGCACAAGCACACAATTGACCCAGGAACTTCTATGCAGTACTTNTCAGGTTTTTTATACTACGGGTGAGCCTGTAAATATTTTCATGGGCAATACTTTATACACATGATCTGGTCAACTTCAGATCCATCAAGTGATCCTTCTAAGAGCACATATTCTAAGGTTTTTCCGAATGTGTTCCATTGGAAATAATCTCCAGGCCTCAAGAACCCATTCAACCATTTGTTGTTTTGGAGGACTCCTCATTTTTCTTGAGATGTGAGTTGATAGTTTTCTTTTGAAAGGCACTTGTCATACATGACCCTTAAATAATTTGTCATTGGCTTATTTCAGCTTACCACAAGTGTTTGAGGAAACTATAAACAGCCTCTTGGAACAATCACTGGGTTAATGTGACCTTAAATCAGTATTAATCTGATTTCAGGTGGTAAATGGCAACGAAATGCATCCTACGCAATTAGCCTTTAAGCACAAGCACACAATTGACCCAGGAACTTCTATGCAGTACTTCTCGGTCAACTCATCATTCATCCACTACTACACACTTCAACAAAAACAAAAACTCATCATTCAATGCTTAAAAGAGGGGATGGAGGAAGTGGCTTATTTCAAATTTTTGCTTAGAGAGGAGGAACTTATTAGAAGGGTGATTAATAGAGAGGGGGGGCTTAATAGAGCTTTTACAGTAGTTCGTGAGTCCTCCATAGACCAAAGGTAAGCGAGTACTTGTGCACGTTGATGGAGGTTTCAGACATGCAGGAGTATATTTTGCAAGGAGATTGAGGTGATGGGGTTTAAACGTTTCTTTTAGTTAAATGGGGCAAGGAAAGAGAAGTCAAGTAGAATCGAAAAGAATAGTGATCGGGAATCACCTAAATTTTGAAGATTGGGAAATGTGGAGAATATTGAAACCGTAGAACATACGCAAACTTCAACTAAAATGAGATCATTGTATATGATGGCCGAGGACATTTGCATGGCATTACGTCTACCGTTCTGAATTATGTTCATTTCATGGAATGATCGTTGGAATTTAGCAAAGCGCTTCCTTAGTGGAAAGAGTTTGATTTTAACAGGGGTTTTTTTCATGCTTTTAATAATTTTTTATTTATTTCATTTGACCCATTCCCAGTTTTGTCTCCTAAAACATCCACGAAAACAATAGTCTGCCATATAACAAAGGTGTAACATATTGAATAATGTTCATTCTTGATTTGATAGTCATTGTGTTGTTCTCAAGTAAAGGAATAGATATGTTTGGTGTGGCGATTTAAGGAGCATGAATGTTTGGAAATTTCAGGCATTGGTACGATAACTACTGTCTCTGCACGTTTTCACTAGGGGATTATTGTTTTGGTTTCTGATGCACTAGTGTGAGTTGAGAGAAATGTAAAACACAGAGAGCAGAGCTAAAAATTGGGCAATTACAGACAGTAAGTAACGGAAACTGAGAGTTCATTTCTTTTAAGTGCAGACAGGTCATTGCTGACCAGAATAGAGCATCCAAAAGCCACAGGGGCATTGAGTAAGGTTAGGTAATGTTATAGTGAAGTGTACGTAAGTATTCGGATAGTCCTCTTCATGGTTTTGTTGGCAGTAGCCAGCAGGGTTGTCTACATTTATCGTTAAGATGTTTGAACTGACCTTTATAAAGTCCTCAGCTATTCTGTCCATACGCCTTAGAGTCAAGTTTGAAAAAGAAGAGCATTGAGATGTTTCAGTATGAGTTTGATAACAGTATTCCATTAAAGAGAACTTTTGTGGAGACAGAGTGGGGATTCTATAGAAAACGAGTGCGATGATGGGTAATTTCATAATCTTACTGACCCCTACGCGGCTCAATAGTCAGTTATGGCCGCAGGAGTTAGTTAAGCAGATCAGTTCCATGCACTCAGCAACAGACAAACAACAGACACAGATATTAGTGATTTGTAATAAAAGAGACTTGTTTGAGTTTTAATTAACGGCAGGTACGTCTTATTCCTTTGGGGGAAGCAGTTTTAATATTAATATAAGTATTATTGCTCATCCCGTTGCCATACTTATTATGTATTACGAATTTTACCCTATTTTAAGATTTTGAATTGTTCCTGATTGAAAAAGGTGCCTTACATAAAAGGAGCACTATGAAGTTGTATGATTGAAGCTTGGTTGCTTTGTTATGACAAAGCAAACAACCTTCCAAACATGAAGACCAATTTTGCTTTGTTTTATGTCAAAGCAAAATTTGAAAAATGACTTGATTCAAAGGAAGAAAAATATCAGTTTTTCTGTAATTTTTTTAACTGAGCCATTTCTCATTTCCTGCAGCCACTTCAGTTTGGCATGCCGTTCACAAATGCCAATATAGTAACCAAGTGTGTAAGAAGGCTGCTTTTTCTGAGGACGGTTCTTTGTTGGCAGTCTTGTTTGATGAGGTACGTTGCGTTCATTCCTTTTACCTTTTGGTGTCTGTCGAGTAAGGAGTAATTTAAGAAGAGTTTTTCATGTGCTACGTCAGTTATTCGAATGGATTCTACATAATTTGTTAGCCGTAAAATCGCTACCGGCGCTATTGAAAGAATACCTCTATATTGGCATTCTATTCTTTGAATCGTATTTGTCGGCCGAAAGGCAGAACATTTAATTATTGTTGGTAATATCTTAAACCTTAATTTAGAATATCAGTGCCGCTAGGCAACAGCAAGAATAATGTTTCCAGTTTTCTTATATTTAGCATTCTTAGTGTTTTCAATATTTTGAATTTTTAGCATTTTCATCATGCTTTTTAAACATTATTTTTCCGGCATCAACACGTTACATCACCTAAAACTGTAATTCTTTAACTGTCTTTGTATCTTCAAAAAAAATATTTTCATGGTAATAAATGGTTAAAGCCGACTTGACTGGTCAATAGTTCAAGAAAGTTAATTTCTTAAAAGTCGATTTTAATTCGCCGGTAGTAGAAAAAATTGCTATGCGTCTTACTTTGTAACTTATTAAAATATATCCGTTTGATAGACAGTTTGTAAAAAGAGAATTTTAATTGGTATACATGTAACACTGAATGTTATTTAAATAAAGCGAGGGGGCGAGGGGGGGTTGTACTCAACGACCCTGCAACTTTTGTGTAGTATTAGTGTGTGGACGTTGGAGGAGCCGTGGCTTAATGGTTAGTATAGTTGCACAGTAACCAAGGGGAAACCTGTAAAATATATTGGCTAATTTTCCGTCATCGGTTAACCATATCGGGGTACTGTGCATTTAAATAGGCTGTTTAGATTTTGGTCAATGGCCCTAAAGCTTGATAATATAGAGAGGATATTTGGAGACTGGGGTTTTGTATGTGAGACTGAAGACATTCACACCCCAAGCAATTAGCCATCTAGTCCCAGAAGGAAATGACCCAGGAGGTTAAAAGTTTACTCTTGTAGTATATTTTAACCTATTAATTTTTTTCATACCCGACACCAGGAAACTTTGCTACTATATTATATTACGACATCTATATCAATGACCTATGTTTATGTTGTTCTTAGTAGAAAATAGCAGGTTTCTGCGTATAACCGTGTTTTAATTATCGTATGATATAGCCGAATTAATTCTTGAATAATTTTTTTCTTTCTTACCGTATTTATGAAAGTAATCCTTTTAACTTTTGCTACTTATTTTTGTTCTGAAGGTAATAACTTTATGGGACCCGAATACAGGGCAATATAGGTCCTCGCTTGTTAACCCCCTAAAGAAAGAAGCATTTAGGTATGTTAGATATATTCTTATGTCAGTACATTGTTGGAGATATGATTTAAATGTTCAAAATAGATATTTTTGGTAAGATGGAGCGATTTTTACGGTAGCGAGGTATGATTTCAGCTATTCCAGCATCTTCACACTTTCTTAAGTTAGATGTGGTAGCACTATAATACTTTTTTTCAAAAGCAAATATTAAAAAATGACATCCAGTAATGTATTTGAAATGTTAATTAACCAGATAACAATATATGTAACAGACTTATTAAGATTACTAACAACTGATGTGCAAACAAGGGAACACAGAAATCTCTTGATCAACGGATCCACAGCACATTCACGTATACAAAAATCACAACCAGTTAATGGTGCAAAAAGGTAATTTTCCAAATTCGTAAGTACGAGGACATCTTTGATATAAGCTACTTACCATAAGATAATTGTTCCCAAAGTTACTGTTAATGTTTGACAGCCTATTAGTTCTCAAAACAGGCTAATTAACCATTGATTTACAGCAATAGTGACATTGCACGTAATATTTGTGTGTACATTTTTCATTTCTTTCCTATTAGTCTTGTATTATCATGGTCTTTTTGTTTATCTACGTCAAAATGATTGCCTGGGGAAAGATATTCATAGTACAAATTTACTGCACAGCTTTTATTCCAGCTGTTTTATACGAATGCTGCTGACGTCATAAGATAACCTTATCTCATTTTCGACAAGAACCAGTCTCAATTTTAAGTATGCAAAGGTGTGTGTTGAACAAATGTGTTCCCCCAAAAACTGTAGATTGATTTTTTCATTTCCAAATTTATGCCTTAAGCGTAGGGCTTTAGTTGGCCAGCCAGTTAGCAAGATATCGATATCTTTCTGCTGGAGTAGCAGTTAAAAATCCCGTAAAGTAAATGTGTGTGTGCGTTTGTGCGTGCGTGTGTGCGCGCGTGTGTGTGTGCATGTGTGTGTGCATGTGTGTGTGTGTTTGTGTGTGTGTGTTTGTGTGTGTGTGTTTGTGGTTAACTGCGTAGTTCTTAGTGTATTTATTGTGCTAACTGCATTTGGATGAAACATAATAAACTAGGCTCCTTGATGGACCCAAAGTGTTTCTCTGCGCCCATAATTGGTACCTTTTCAATTAATAATTTCGCTGATCATATTTCTTAACACTGCTGAATGACTGCAAGAAACAAAGTTTTTACCTTTATGTTCTATTGGTGTACTGTGAGCAGTAGATAAACAGTCATCATATATAATATTTTTACTTTCAGTCAGCTTTGTTTTTGTGGAGGTGACTCATCCCAATGGCTCCTCGCAACCACAGATCATTACCTGTTGTCATGGGACTTACTCTCGTGTACCTTGTCGTGGTCACTGGAAGCTGATATTGCACTTTTACTTGCAGATCCCTTTAGTAAATATGCAGTTATTTTTGCTACAAATGATAAAACGAGGACAGACTGTAAGTAATTCGTATTATAACTATTGTTAAATACGTAAGCATCCTAGTCGTACTATATCCATCCGTGTACTCAAGGCGAACAGTTGGTGACGTTTTGATTTGGTTTTTATATTATCTTATCTTGCATGTTCTATTCATTTACACCAATTGTCATATGAATTATATAAAGTAAATATTTTAATACTAGTTTAATTTAATTGTTAATTTTATGATCACATAGTTGTGTCTAGTTTATTTAAGAGACCTGTGACTGTTAACACTATACGGTAAGGTTGTGCTCACTAATTACCGTTAACAAACACAAAGTGAAAGAGTTTTTATTTAAAGGTCATAAACATAGTATTTCTTACGTTTGTGGAGGTAATGATTCCACTTGGTTTTTAGTTGTTTGATAAAACACCAACATTGTGATACTAAACCCGGTGTGCAGTGAAAACGAAAGTTTAAAAAGAAGAATGGGAATTTTTCTTGTGCTAGGACTCGATCTTGGATCACCGAGGTCAAATTTGGAAACCGCAGACAGTAGACCATAAACGAAAGAGAAAATGTCATGGCTTATATGGTAGGTTTGACACTGGAAGTAAAGCAGTTTGTTTGTTTAGGAAGTGTATCCCCCCCTCTCCTTATGGTTGGAGCTGTATGTAAGATAGGAAAATAATAACAAGGTGTTTTGTATAATTGCTTGGAGCACTGATGCGCCCTTATGTAATAAAGATTTTTTTATTGATATTGATGATCGAGTTGAGAGACGCATTTGGATATATATATGTTTCTTGTTTGTAGACTGTCAAAGACCGCTGAGACGCGGGCTTTGTAACTTGCAGTGTGCTTCGCTAAGTCACTGAGTAGCAACGGTTTATGTACCAGTTTGAAGAAGTTAACCGTTGTTGTACAGCTTAATTTTGTTGTTAGGTACGTTACCATATATATGTAGATGGTTTGGGAGTATGTAGCCATCTATGTATCAGTCTGTATAATGTCACCTACTGGGGACTAGACCCGCTTATTATATTTTCGTTTTCCTTACTTCCTGATATGTTTGATATTATGTTTTACGTACCTCTTTGTCTAGTGTATTTCATTGACCCCACAAGACCACATCCAGTTGCCACTTACATGGCCATAGGGATTAACAAGCACCGTGTGTGCTCAGCAGTATTTCTGCCTCAGGCCGATCAAAGAGATGCCTCTTCAGATAAGATTTTGGACAAAACGGGAAGGCTCTATGTGCTATTGAAGACAAAGGTATGAATAAAGATATTTTTGTATTGGTTTTTTATGTTGTGCCTGTTCTGAAAAACAGGAAAAGAAGGCAGCAGCTTCCTCATTATTTGGACAGATAGGACGGTCAGCCACAGAGAGAAAAGGAGGAAAAATTGGAAGTGTTAAGAATCCAACAGGTTATATTTCAATACCTGAACAATAGTAGTTGTAATGGAGTTAAGTTAAGAGTTAATGGAGTAAAGTTGATAATAATAGTAACAGCAGCTATTGCAATGGTAATATTTCGGGTTTCTTAGGGTCTGCATCAGTAGCAAAAGAAATAGGTGAGAATTATGAGATAATCAAGTCAAGGTCATCAGAAGTTAAACCTAGAGTCATGAAGGAGGTGACATTTGTCAAATGTGTAGACATCCAAGCGCGAAATATTTAAAGTTTAAGGGTACTTTTAGCACAGGTGAGACCAGGTTTATGTTTTGATATTTGTTGAGCAGTTAAAAATATTCAGACGTCTCCAAGGGTTTAATATTTTTGGTTCAAATTTAGCTTACTGTTTTTATGACCTGGTTGCAGAGTTTAGCAATTTCCATGTTTTCTTTGACACTTTTTGGCTATATTTAGTAGTAAAAGATCTGGGAGATCAAATTTAAATGCAAATGATATATTGTTGCCAGCGTCACATAATATGCGCGCAAAATGCCAATTATGAGTACTTATGGTATTAGAAATGCCAGCGGTGTAACTTTGAAATGTTTTATAACTGAACTAGGTTTTTTTTCTGTTCAGTTTTCCTGTAAAGATGATAATTTTTTAAAATGATGAGAGGAATTAGTTAAAAACTGAAACACACTGCGTCGAGTTTTATATTTATGCTGGTGTATTATCTTTTATTTTACTACAGAACACCGTAATCTACACTCTTGAAAAAGTTGGTAACAAAGTTGTAAGAGAGGGAAGTCTGGTAATATTCATTCACATATTCACATAAATGAGTTTAGCTGTTTGTTGTAGAACTTGTAAGCATTAGGGTAGTATTATTGCCATGGCAACTTTGATCTTAGTTCAGCACTCTAATAGAATTGTTGTTAAGCTACCCTAACCAAGACCACGAAAAGATAATCACAAGCTTACGTAGAAAAATTACATGACCAATTCACCACTAAGGAATTCCACAAACGTAACTGCGTTGATATTGTTTTAGTAAGAAATTTAGTATGACCAGAAAACATTTTGGTAGAGGCGGTTACATGTTATTGGATGCCCCCATAAAGATGGCACTTTCAACGGAGAAAAAAAATTAGGCGCAATACTTCCAAGGTTCAGACCTGGATCCCCCTTCCTTATAGTAATCTAATGGTCAACTACTCAGGCACTTTTCTTTTGTTTTAATATGAGTGTACTTACAAAATAAACAGAATAATTAGAATTTGTCTAAAATTGTCTAAAGAGTTATTGGAATGTTGCCTAAAATCCCTTGAGAAATTAAATACGTTTTTTCAAAATTATACGTTTTTGAGTTCCTTTGTTTAAACAATTTTTTAATTTCATGATTTAACCTTTTCTATTCAGCCATTAGAGGATTTGCCGGACCAAACGAATTTTGCAAAAGTATTTGGCATGCATTATAGTAAGTAATTCAAAAAAATACAAAGCATCAGTATTGTGGTGGTTTTACTGCCGTTACTTGTTGTAAATGGGTGACGTAATGTACCGAAACAGACATCCTGGCACAATANTTAGAATTTGTCTAAAATTGTCTAATGGGTTTATACGATAAACATGCAACTAACAGAAAAATATTTAATTGGAATGTTGCCTAAAATCCCTTGAGAAATTAAATACGTTTTTTCAAAATTATACGTTTTTGAGTTCCTTTGTTTAAACAATTTTTTAATTTCATGATTTAACCTTTTCTATTCAGCCATTAGAGGATTTGCCGGACCAAACGAATTTTGCAAAAGTATTTGGCATGCATTATAGTAAGTAATTCAAAAAAATACAAAGCATCAGTATTGTGGTGGTTTTACTGCCGTTACTTGTTGTAAATGGGTGACGTAATGTACCGAAACAGACATCCTGGCACAATATGACACCATGGTATTCTAGTTTTCTCGGGTCGTAAACATAAATTAATTGTAATATATATCCATCATTAATTATCCAACTGACTTGCATCATCTTACGTGTAAGGTAATCACCACATTTTTTAGTGATGTGCTACTGTAGGACAAACACAAGACTATTTTGCCTCGGGCATTTTTTCAATATGATTTAATCCGAGATACCAGAAAGAATACTCGGAAAGTTAAGGTTGGCCAGTTATTTTTAAAAGAATAAGGAAAACCATTTTTAGCCACGTACCTGATATAAATAAACAGGTGTTAAACGTAATAAGTTTTCGGAGCAGTTTAATTTCTCAGTTGGCTTTTTAACATCGGAAATATGTACCAATTTAATGGATATCTATTGAAACGTGTTTATGGTTATAACTTCAATTTCAAGGCAATTTTTGCAAAAAGTATTTTCTCAGCCTTCAACTTGTAAATACATTACTTTATGTTGTATTAAACCCATCGTTGCCACTTATTTATAAGCACTAAAAGTTAATCCATATTTAGCGTAAGTTGTCCTTTCACATAAAGGATATGTGTGTATGTATGTATATATATACACACAGAGTTATGTCTCAGAAGCTCTGTGCTGCACTGATGAGCCCACAAAGGGCGAAACGGTACTGTCTGCAGATTGAGTATATATAAAGTTTGCAAGCAGGTTTGATTGGACCCCTGGAGTGTTAAATGCCTTGATAGTCTGAATAATTTTAGAGATTGGCTTACTATATGTAACTCAAAACCTTCAATTCCTGTGGGAAACAAAAGTTATACATATTTTTAGATAGTTATTCTGTGAAAATTATACAGAGTGAACATTTGTATCCATAATTTTTTCTGCAGAGGCAAGGCAGGAAACGGAAAAGAAAATGCTGGATTCCATATCTACTGTACCAACTACAGCTAGGGTTGTACGCAAGGTGAAAACTGTTACAATTGATAGTGATACTTTTTATATGGTGGCTGCATATACCAGCTTTTATTTTTCTCAAATATATTTAAAGACTTTCTGCGTAGAGTTTTTTTCTATTTAGGAAATTCAGAGGTTACTTTGATTTTATCATTATTGATGACCGAAACAGGAATTCCTTAATTGCTGATATTGAGTTCCTAGTTTCATCGCCTATTAAACAATAAACTATTTTTTATGCTTACACACAAATGCTTCGCGAAATACTCGATAAAACTTGGAAAGAAGACTTATCATTAATGAACTACCTGTCAACAACCCCTCATTCGACAGATTGATACGTCATCAGAAATTTGTAGATATATCTACATATCTTTACAAGATACTTTAATAGCCTCACAACTAAGCACTTGAATACTTTTTGTCTTTTATTATCTTTCCTCTTTTGTTGACCATAACACCACATTTAATTATTCCAAGCCAATTTGTTTTTGCCCTTGTGACCTTGTGTCCTTTTGCCCGTATGTCCTTGTGTCCTTTTGCTTTTGTCCCCATTTGTCCTTGTGGCCTTGTTGACTGGTTGACCAGTTCAACTGTTGACTCAAGAGTACTTCTGATTGATGATTTAATCTTTACACTGTCGCGTATATAAATATGTAGATTAACGTATCAAATTGGCTAAATGGTATCTTGGTCATTAAAACACTTTCAAAAATATTGCCTATAGAAAGTGCTACGACAGGCCACATTTAGTCGATGGTACAAAGGTTGCAGAGTAGGAGCAAGGTTGGGACCTTTTAGGTTACAATGAAGATATAAAACGGCGTCAGGCATAAATTACTTTCCAGAGTGGAATATAGAACCAACCTTTTAAGAAGCAGAGGGGAATGTAGCTCCAGGAAAGATCTGGAGAAAATGAGACAAAACATTCTCATTAATGGCTTCCTAACGCGGGGAAGCAATCTCATCAGGTCACTTCACAATGGCTTATTATGAATATTAAGGATACACGTCAATTGCGTTTGCACTTCCTTTCCGAATATTTACCGCCTGAAGGCCAGACATCAAATCTTCCGCAAGTTTGACTTGTTCTTGCTGAAGTGCCTTGTGGCCAATGCAGAGTGCAAGTTAGTGACATTAGCATAAATATTGATGAGCTGAAGCAGGTTACTTTTACTAGTCAAATGTAATTCCATCTAGTGGGACAAGCATTTCTCGATATGAGAGAAAGGACGAAATAATACTAAAGACTCTTATGTATATTCCCATATTCAGAAAGCTTTTAAAGCAAGCCAGCGTGCTACACTTTATCAGTTGTCATGAAATGTCATGATGTAATACCCAATGCGTAGTAAGCTATTTTAGATAACAGATTGTGCAAATAGAATTAAACAGTTCCTGAAGCGTATAGAATTTTTACCAAGCCAAGATATAGTATGCTATTGTATTAGATCGGCAAGGCTAGTAACAAATTATTGATGTATGATTAGTATATACATTACTGCAGGTATATAGTTGAATATTTGGTCTTTTCGTTTTGGTAAAGATAATGGCAGCTCCTTCCCATGTGTTACCCAGCGTGGCAAGTTTAAGTGTGATGTTGTACAAAGGAGCGTTACCAATATCAAATAGTGAAAAAAGGTAAGCAGATGTTTTTATTTGGGTTTTTTTTGGGTTTTTTGTCATGTATAGTAGAATGAAGAAGTAATGGTAAAAGAAGATGCGTTGTCCGTGCTCAACATTTCATTGGAATGTGAGGAGTCCATAATCGACAGATTATGTGCGCAAGCTAGTGTTTTCACGATCTAATTCTTACACGACCGCCTCACTTTGGTACACACATCCTTTTAACCATTTTTGCTAGTTTTTATGACCTGAACTCTTTCTAAGTCAGTTCGTCTCTTTAGTTTTCAATTTTTTACCCACCGTAGTCCCTTGCACTAAGTGGCTTCACTCCTTATTTAAGATTTGGCCTGTTCAAAAGTAGCAACGAAACAAGCAAACAAATTGGTTACCCTATTCATGTTTTTAACGTTCTACTGTGTTTTCTGAATACAAAAGAGTTGGCCTGGTAATTCAAATGTAACTTAATCCTATCAAATTTGTGATGTTGAAAAGAGACCAAGCATAATTTTCAAGGTGTCATTTAGCGTTAAGCCTTTCGTAAAAGGCCTTCGTGCTGTTTTCTCCAAAAATTCCTATGTAGACAAGGAAGATGTATGGCCCCGAAAATCATAAAAATGCAAGAACTTTTAATGTTTTTATTCTGTGAAAACATTTGGGAGAATGTCATGAGTGGGAAGACTACTTCTCTGACGCTTTAAACTTGGGAGAAAACTTAATTTAACAAACATTACAGCTTTATTTGTAACGAAACTTAAAATATCGATTTACCTTTTGACAATTAAAACCTGTTCGTTGTTCACAACAAAGACAAGTTCCATATTGGTTAAAACTCGTTGATTTTTTAAAACTCAATGGTTTTGTAACAGGACACCACAAAAGCCTCAAAATTAACAAAATTTCGGCCTGTATTGGTAACTATAATTCTAATACCTGAAACTTAGTTTATTTTTTTCCCTTTATAGTGGAATATTGAGCACAGAAAAATTGCAAATTGAAGAGAATGGTGAGTTATACATATTTATTTGGGATCTGAGTCTGATAAATCACATCGATGCACCTAAACCTGCTGTGTAGTTAGATTGCTTTTATCAATTATTGACTAATTTTGAATGGCGTGTGCCTCTTAAAAGTAGAACATTACACATATTCGAGTATTATGCCTGTAACATCAGTGACAATGGAGTGACCTTTTTTTTGGCTTTGGACAAATCGACCTAACTATATACAAGCTTTAATTTTTCTTCATTGTACCCTCTCATTGCTTCATCTTGTTTTAACATTTGTGTTACACAAAACTTTCTCTTGGTTAATATTTCATCGTGCGATGTACAGAGTTGCATAACGAATCTTTGCCAATCGATAAAAAAGCTTGATAACTGTTAAAATTTATTTCTTAATAGCTATTCAATATTGCCTTTTTTAAATTTTTTTGCTAGAATCTGATGATGACGAAGAAGACACGATGGAAGTCGATTCTGACGATGAAGAAATGATTCCAGAGAGCCCTTCTGAATCACCATCATCTAAAGACCAAACTAAAAGAATAGAAAATAATGAACGAACTGAAGAACATAGCTCATTTGTAATGCCTCTTTATGAAACTGATTGGCTTGAAGAGTTATTTTCAACTTTGCAAGGGCCATATGGCTAATTTACCAATGTTGAACTGCTTTTATTGTGTAGATAACGTTCATTTCATAATTGACGTTCAATTCTTGGTCCTGTGCATCTCCTTTTTAAGTATCATATAGGAATAGAGCACAGTAGGTACACCTTAGCTGACAGTTCATTAATGAGATCATATATTGGATGGAAATAAATAGTAAATAGCGTTTTATATGTTTTGAATATAGAGCTGGAATATTGCATTCAAAATATGACTTTCAAAATTATTTGTACCCTCAACTAAGTAGTCAGTACCTTGGATATTATTACACACCACACTTTCCGATCCGTTTTGTTAAGACAGAAACAGCATTCTGTAGATATTTACATGGATTTGGGACCTTTTAGCAATTCATTTTATATCCCTGAGGCTAAATGGTGCCCTTATCATAACCTTCGGGTTGTGTTGCTTCCTCGTATTTTTCAATGTGGCCAAGGTCAACACTTTTACTGGAGCATTCCACAGCATTTATTGCTTAGACCCTGAACCAATTCTTAGACATTCCTGAGGTTTGCTTGCGATCTTTGTTATGTTGGAAGATCCAATCATGGCTAAGGCAACGTTTTTCAGATGTTTCCTTGTTACATTCCCTCAGGATCTTGGAATACCCTTCCACCAGGTTGCAAGATAAGATAAAACACGAAAAATAAGAACTGTGATTGCAACTAATAGTTTCACGATATTTCGATCATCAGGCAATAATGCTACAAATACTGTGCATGCTTTTTATAAACAAATAAAGTAGGCGGCTCATCAAAAATAATAAAAAAAATACAGGTGGTAGCGTATTACAAGGTGTTAATGTTCTGGGAAATGAAGAAAGAAAGGAAGTCCAATGTGGATACGGTTTAAGATTACTAAAGAGTGATTTATTTTCAAATTGGGTAGATAGGTGTTCGGCTGTTTGATCAGGAAAGGAAGTCCCATGTGGTTAGTCATTAGGTATGAAGGTTCGGAGGAGGAATTTGTTTTCGTGTCGGCATTTTGAAATAAGTTCTGATCTTTTGTTGAGAAGTTGTTTTTTGATGGTGTTTGTTATAATGGACTTTTTTCAGTGAGACAAAGGAGGCATCTTTTTGTGCTGTTGTTGTAATGGGGGGCTGATTTTAGGATGGACCAAGATATTTCGGGTGCTTTTCCGGTTTTTTCCTTTGTATTCCATACGAAACTGGTTAGTGTTGTGCTGTGCTATTTATTTACTGTGGTTGAATGATAATTTATGTTGAGAATATCTGTGTTTCCATGGCCTTTCGGTTAATCCTTTGTATGCCTTTTCGATGTTAGGTGGTGTTGGTGTTCCTGTGGGTGGTGTCAATGATACTGTTGCCTTGTAGATGACGTTTGATGTAGTGCATTTTCCTGGAAGAGGGCATTGACTTTTTGTTCTGCAGTTACAGGATTGGTTTGTTGTTATTGTTTTGGGGCTGATGATGTTGTTATTGTGCTTTTTGATGATTTGTGACATATTTTCTGTGCAACTATAGCTTAATTTTAAGGTGTTCCTGTTCAATATCTTGTGGAGTTTGCTGGACGCAGGGAAATGTTTGTGGACGAGGCTTAGGAAGGCTTATAAAATGTTTGTTTGGACGATTTTGTTAAAAGTGGAGTTGAACCAGATGATGTTTCGTTTTCTTGTGCGTTTGTGTGATTGGCGTGGTTTAAATGATAGGCATGTTGGGTGTCCACTGTTTTTGAGGGCAGTTTCGTAGTCGGGTTTGGCGTCGTTGAATATTTCTTCATTGGAGGAGGTTTCAGAGATATATATATCCATTCTCTTCGACATCGTTCCTTTGAAAAACTAAGATTATTAAATAGCTTTTCATTCTCAGATCATTTTACTCCAATGATTTTTAAGGTTTTGAGTTGAGGGATATTGAAAGAATAAAAGTTTAAGTTTTTCCTACACTCTTATGAGGGATTACGACGCACAAGTGGTCGTGCCGGATTCTTCATCAGTCAACAGTATGCCAAATGTTAGCATTTTTTTCGTGTTTTTTCTTTAGCTACAATTTCTTCTGGAGTCTAAAGATGAAAAGCACTTTTGGACCCATAAACGTAGTTGTTTTGTTTGATGATTTGCAATTTTAACGTCACAAACTAGAATTATTGGCCAGGGACCTTAATGTGTCATTACACTGACATAATTAATCAAGCACACTGAATACGTTTTCTTTCAAAGCAATAGTATAAAAGCATGATACTTTATTAAGTCTGGAAAAAGTTGATCTTGCTTATCAAATGCTATTCCAGACGAAGAAACAGTTTTATGGAAGAGTTAACTTTGTGGTAGGGGATTATGGCGCATGTCGCAAATATAGTAGCTGTGCCCAAGGTTTGTCGCAAACATTCTGTAGAATCCTAGACATGGAATTGTAGTTAAGTGGTTAACTACCCTTTAATATATATTAGTGTCAGTTAAGACACAAGATGAGATGATATTCTTTCATTAAACTACAACACTGGTGTATATATATATGCTATATATATGTATATATAGTATATGTATATATATAGCATATATACGCATACATATATGTAACATGAAAAAAGCGTTGAAATGTCAATTGTATTGACTTAGTGGGAATAGTGTTGATTTCCGTTTTGGCCAATTCATCACAATATGGTCGCAGCTTGGTTGAATTCATTGGCTGTCATTTGTATGATGTTTTTACCTTGTAGCTCCACGTTCAGCCCATTCACATGTGCCGGAGCTAAATCACGGGGCCCTTCTTTTTTACTCTGGTCAGGAAGACTGAATTTTTTCAAGAAACTCCAAAAATGAGGTAGTCTCTAGTTTGAGGTTCAAAACACGATGACAATGGTGTAGACCTTAACATCTGCATCGAAATACATTGCAAATATTTGGCATGCCCGCAACAGTATTTGATGATTTTAACCTTGGAAAGCAAATTCGTTGCATCTTCCTTTGTAAAACAGTATATTTTTGAGAGCATAGGGCTTCTTTTGTCGCTATTAAGGGTTGGAAATTAATTTTACGAAGTAACATAACTAAATCGGAAAAGGTTTCTTTTGGATTGAGAAAGCCATACATGTAATGTGGTAGCTTTACGTCTGGACAGTGTGTAAAAAAAGGTGTTTGATCTCATCATTGCTATTCAACATCTGTGGGAAAGCAATAATTGACACATTAGTAGAAAGGATTGGAATCGGGCAAGGGCGCATAGTTGAAGTTCAATCAGTATAGAACGTCAGATATGCAGATAACCCAAAACTCACAGAAGCTAAGGCAAAGCTAGAAAAGTAAGCTGAAGATATACAACGCACGAGTCCATGATATGGCTCAAGAATTAATCCTGATATTTACCAAGCAGTGGTAATAAATAGAAAGGAGCAACCTGTTAGTGTTGATGGTGAAGAAATTGATGGTAATTGGATATTCAAGTATCTAGGATCGATAATAAAGGAAGATAGTGACAGCCCTCATGAGATTAACTCAAGAATCGTTATTGGTCAAAACTCAATACAACTAGAAGCAGTTTGAAAGTCGGTAAAGACCACTCGAGACCTCGAGATATTGCTAATCAAGAGTTGAAGCATTTTGCATTATTGCACAGAAAGATGGACTTTGAAAAGAGTGAGTTAAATTCCTTTGAGATGTGTATACGAAAATGGGTTTTAAAGATAATTTGGACTCCGCGAAACAAATAATGGGTACGAGAAATGATTGAAGTTAAGGGCGAATATGCTAGTGTTAAATTATAGAAATGATGGGGAAAAAATTTGCATTGGAAACGGTAAGCGTGGTTATGACGACAGCAGATGGTGAAAGGATGGGGAAAGTAAGAAAAGAACAAAAACAGAAACCTAGGCGGACAACATCGGGAAATGGTTTGGAGGAATGTCAATAGCGTGCAGTAATTCTTGGGATTACGGTCTTGTTTTGAATTGAATTGTGCCTACAGGTACAATGGGACTAGCGTTAAACAAGAAGACTACAATTTCAGCGCTAGGTCTGGGCCAATATTAGCCAATTTTCTGGGGGTACAAAGGTACAAACGTTTTTGATTCGGTATGTTTAATTAATTTATCTTGCTTCAATTTTGTAACTTCAACTTACTATTTAGCTGCATGAAATCGTTAGTCTTATTATTCCATTTTACAGATTTCTCTGAGAAAAACAAAGTTAAAATTTATTTGCCCTTTGCCCATGTCTAGAAACACCGGATTTTCTAAATTTTACTTTGGGTCCACTGAGCAACATAAATGCAAATTGCTGGGCAGTAACATTGTATATGGATCTACCGAAAGCCTTTGATACATTCCACCATGGTAATTTACTGTCAAAATTGTGTCATTATACTGAAGAATAAAATGGAAAAAAAAATGTCTAACAGCGCGATTATTGACTTCTATCTGTATTTGGCGTGCTCAGTTCAAAAACTCGATCAATTTTTCTCCATCTACCATCACTCCCAGTTTTTCTCTTACGTGATATGACCAGTTACGTACATTAGGAATTATTACGCAACAGTAAATACAGTTTATTACAATGTGAAGGGCTATATTTTACAACAAAATTGGTGGAATGATAGAGAAAGATGCACTTTTTAAATGTAGATACTACGTAGAATTGATTTAAATGCTTTTGCAAACTAACATCTTGTAAAGTAGTGAAATTAAGTAATGTTTCATAAAGGTCAAATAGCCCAAATCTTGGAGGTCCTGTTGTAAGCTATACCTGTGTCCCTCTTGAAAAGCCAGCAATAGTCGGCTACCATAATGATGTTTCCGCGATCCTGATATTTCTGTTCAAGCGTTGCAGTGGCCTGGTGGAAGTGTAACCCGTATTCTTCATTGACTGTTCGAAGGTTTTGGGGGAAAAAGTCTTAATGGAAATATTAAAAGTGTAGCTTTACTGACATTAGGCATTTCTGTACCCTAGTAGCGTTTAATCACATTTCTTACAATTTTTACAATTTACAGAACTTTTGTTTTCCAGTAATTGCTCTACTACTTCTTTTAATGCTGCCCATGCTCGTTCAATAGTATTAAGTAGCTTTGGAAACTCGCCATCTGCAAGGAGCTCTCGAATTCGTAGTCCGATAAAAGATCCCTGCTTACTTTGGCCTCACTTAGACGGAATAACTTTTGCTGAAGGAAGGCAAATGCGTCGCTGTTGGGGTCAAGCACTTTATTGTGAAGTGGTGGAAGGAGTACTTTTTCGGCTTTGATCCGTACCTCCTATTTTACGTTATACTGTCCAATGTTTTTTGTGCGAGAAGGCAGGCCCCTCGTGATGCTTGTTTTTCGTACTGTTCCATAAATAGAGGAAGCAGCTTTACTTTGTATTGCTTCCTTGTAATCCAAGCACAATGCCTGTAGTCTTTAAATCATCACAAATTAGCCCGTCCTGATCCCTGTATTTTATGGCACCCAGAAAGTGTCAAGTTGTATTTCTTGCATCAAACTGGAAATAGCCGAACCACTGTTCGGCTATTTCCAGTTTGATGCAAGAAATACAACAAGTTAGAAACACCAAAGCAACGATGAAATAGAGCTTGTTTCGCTAGAAGAACATCTTTCTATCAGGACTAAGTATGTTTGCTGTAATGGAGTAAGGTCACAAAGAAAGCACATTACGTGTGCCCCAGGGATCAATCCTTGGCCCACTGTTGTCTATCATCTTAATTACCAATGTACACTCTGTGATTATTGATTGTAAAATGCTGATGTGCCTTGATGAAACAGTAATATTTTACTCAATTAAATCAGCAAAAACAGTCGAGGATGTCTTTAATCGTGAAGTAAACCTCAATTGGAAATGGGCTATCGACAGCAATGTGATAATAAATTTTAAGGAAGATGAAACTACATTCGTCATGTAAGGAACCAGTTAAAAATTTTCAAGGCAACCATCGCACCATGTTACAATGGAGGGAGCAGACATTAACCAAAGCAGCAGTTATGAATATGTTGGTATCACCCATAAGCATCATCTTACGCAGTTACAACAGACTGATTAAATCTTAAAGAAAGCCTCAAGTCGCTTGAAACTGTTGCAACGAGTTCGAACAAACATTAGCCCACAAGTTGCAGAAAAGATCAATAACGTTTTGATAAGACCAATTCTTTTATATTACTACCCGTTGTACATAAACGTGGGTGATCATGCCAAAGTTAAATGGAAATAATACAAAACAGAGCCTTTTCATTTACCCAATAACAAAGGGATACCCCTGAAATAGGACGACCTTGCAGAAACGCAAAAGAAACAGTTTTCAATTATTGTTTTTTAAGTCGATCAAAGCGCTTTGTACAGAATCGCTAATGATAACAATCGCTATTGTTATAATTTATGTCAATTTTTTAAACAATCGTTAAAGAAACATTCTATTGTTTTGGCTGTCTAGTCTTTGGACCAATTTGTTAGTCAGACTAAGTCAGTTAGTCAACATAAAGGTATTAGTCGGACAAAATTATTAGGCGGGCTTAAAACAAATCACCTCCCCAAAATTTAGCCACTTTTCTCCGACTTTGTTTTGTTCGATAAGTTACATCAATTTCAAAAGGAATTAAACATGTATTACTGTTAAATTTGGAACCTATTATTACGTTCTTTACAGTTTTAACTCTTGTCCTTTGCAAGTCTTATACTTTTGCTCCACAAACTTTAATTCTAATTTTAACAGGACCCCTAATTATAGCAGTAACATATTTACTGAAAAGGCCAAGGTACAGATTTGCCTCACTTTGTGGACTTGAGTTGGGGGTCCAGCATTAGGGCCAAGTTATTTGTTGAACAAGATCATACCTTACAATAGGAAATGTACAAATTACCTTACCAACAACTCAAAAATTTAACTCCCCGAAGATTAATGTGAATTACAAAAATATTACATTATGGTACCAGGAAAGTAAAGCAAAATGTACACCTCGTTATATTGCGAAAGATGAAAGTAACGCGGATCAGGCTTAGGTACAAAGTAATCACTCTTTTTGCCCCGGTATTTTCTTAGAAATACACAAACAAAGTACTGCATTTCAAATAAGAGGAATTAAATCAAACACGATACCATTTCTTTCTTTCTTAACTACCTTGGTTCTTCAAGAACCCTCCCGTCCATTCAAAACCTTTTTTACGTCCACCTTGTCAACTGCTCATGGAACTCTGTCATTAATTTAGCATAAATTGGTTTGAGGGTTGACAGTTTCAGATTTACTTTGATAATTGCAGTTCCTTTGTTACGACACTTGTAAATTGATTGACAAATGCAGCTTTTACTATTTTCTTGAATGAAACACGCCTTATCAGAGGGGTTGCTGTAAATGGGTAATGGTTTTGGCACCATGACCGCAACCATGTTTAAGAATTAAATGCGTCTGTTATTAGCTTGGAGTTTTTATTCCTGAATGCATTCAAAATTAACAATAGGCCTTTTTTAACCTTTTGATCAACAGGCAAGCTCTTTTTTTAATTTTTTTGTTGACTAAGTGACTCTGTTTCATTGTTTCATTTCTCCAATAATTTTCACTGTATGACAAGGAAAAATCCTCTGGAAATGGGACAGTTGGAAGAGACCTTGCAGCCTTTTCCATGAAAATTAACTGAAAAAGTAACACTACACCAATGAGCCTTTTTGACAGTCACAGTGATTACTACGTTATCATGACTTTTTCAGTCATAATGACATTATCTGTTGGTACAGACTTCGAAGGTATCTGATCGACATTGATGACACAGTACAACAAATTTTCTCAATATCTCAGTTGCATAAGATTTTGTGCTCTTACTCTCTTACTATTTGTGATCTGCTGATTTAGAATCTGAAAAGGTTTTGATTCTAAATGCTCTAGTTTTAATGGAATTTTAAGTTTTGTATTCTTGTCGTTTGCTACTAAAGCAAGTACCTCGATCTTCACTTTAGCAACAGGGAAAATAAAATTGAAACTGTTCAGTTTCCTTTGAGATCTATTCATGACTACAAAGAGACGTCAATGTGTGAACAATGCTGACCCATTCTGCTATAATTGTAGATGCTTTATGCTTATTTGTCAAATGCGCAATATGACATCATTTGTGAGGCACACATACTGTTGACTTCGGACTTAATCTTGGCGATCAAGGCAAGAAATGAGCACAATCTACTGTGTCATAATTGCGAGGAAATGCTGTGTGACTGGACTTATTCTTATTCTCCTTCTCCTCCTCCTTTTTTTCTTCTTCTTCTTCCTATTCTTTTTCTCCTTGTTATCAGGGGTCGCTGCTGGTATCCTTGCGACTAAGCTCCTTTCCCGTCATATCATCTTTGATGTTATCCATCCATCTTTGTTTTGGCCTTCCTTTTTTTCTCCTTTCTGGTATGTCCTTCCTCAGCACTCTCGTCCTGACGTAGTCCCCTTCTTTCCTCTCCACGTGTCCAAACTACCACAACGCCCAGCCTGTATATCACTACCTCGTTGGCAACATATCTCTTCGGGTAACACGCAGAGGCCATCGAAGCTTCCTCATTTTGACTACGTTCATCTGTATCTTGAGTCCTGTTGTCAGAGGAACTGTTTCCATGCGTACATAATTTCTGGTCCCTCCATTGTCCTGTATAGCTTGGCCTTTACTTTCACTAGCACTCTGTTGTTGCAAATTATGCCGTTGTCTTTTGCCAACTGCCACAACCAGCCTTAGTTCTTTTTTTTATCTCTTTGTCACTGCCTCCGTCATCTTGTATAGTTGACCCTAAATACTTAAATTCTGTCACTTCCAGGACGTCCTCGCCAGTGATCGTGATCGGTGATAAATTATCCCCTTTTTTGATACACTTGTACTCTGTTTTTGACTGGTTGATTTTCATTTCTCTTTTCTTCAAAGCTTCCCTCCAATTCTCTAGTTCTTCGTTCGCTTCTTCTTTCTTACCATTGATCAGTACAACATAATCTGCAAACATCATATTGGCAGGGCTTGACCTCCTGATGGAGTCAGTGAGCACGTCCATGACAATTGCAAACAGGAAAGGACTCAAAGCTTAGCCTTGATGTAATCCAACTTTAACTTTGAATGGCTCAGCCTTACCAGCCGCGCACTTCACTACTGTCTCACATCCACCATACACATCTTGTACGCACCTCACATACTTTTCCGTTGTATCTCTTTTTTTTCATGGCGAACCATAACTTCTCTCATGGTACCCAATCAGAGGCTTTTTCTTAGTCAATGAATACGCGATGAGCCTCTTTCTGCCTCCTCCGAGGTTTTTCTACTGTCATGCGTAAAGCGAAGATGGCATCTGTCATACTTATCTTTTGCATGAAGCTGAACTGTTCTTCATTGATCTCTGCCTCCCTCGTGATCCCACTATCGATTGCTCTCTTCAATAGCTTCATTGAGTGACTCATGAGTTTGATACCCCTGTAGTTGGAGCAGTTCTGCACATCTCCCTTATTCTTAAAAATGGGTATAAATGTGCTCATTTTCCAGTTTTCTAGCATGTGCTTATTTACCAAGATATCATTGAACATTAACGTCAAAAACGCAAGGGTACTACTTCCGAGCCATTTCCATACCTTAGCTGGGATACAGTCCAGACCGACTGCTTTTACATTCTCCATCCCATGTAAACCTCTTTTCGCCTCTTTCTTATCCTCCACAGGTCCTTTGCGTAGCGTTTCTACTTCTCCTCTACTTTCCCCTGCATTTTTCTGGTTCCTTAGCTTCTCGTAGTGCTCCTTCAATCGCTTCAGAATGTCTTCCTCCAAATTCAGAATATGACCCTCTACGTTCTTAATATTTTTTTCATGTTGTAAGTCCTTGAAAGCTCAATCAAACTATTTTGTCATGCGGTATACACTTTTATGTCCTTCCGTTGTTTCAAGCTTATTGTAGAGTTCTTCGAAAGTCTCAGACTTGGCTTTCGCCACACTCCTTTTTGCTTCCTTCCTGGCATCACGGTATTCCTCTGTGTTCTCATCAGTTTGCGATTTACTCAATTTTTTGTATGTCTCTTTCTTCTTTCGAAGGCATTACTGTACTTCGTCACCCCACCACCAAGATTCCTTGTTTAGTTTTCCGTTACCTGAGGTTTCACCAAGTATTTTCTTAGAGACTGACTTGATTGACCCAGATGGAATATCCCAGTCAATCGTAAACACTTCGCCAAGTTACTTTTTCACTTCCAAGACAAACTCATTTCCGCAATCTTTTTCTTTCAGTTCCCACTGTGTGATCTTTTGTTTCGTTCTCTTTATCCTATTTGCTTTAATGCCAAACATTTCCCTACAGACAACTAGTCGGTGTTCATTAGTTTTCATGAAGTAGGTGTTGGTAATAGCCAACTCACAGCTTGTTGTAAACTCAACTACTTTTATTTCTCCTTTATTCCTTGTCCCCAAGCCATACCTTACCATAACATGTTCATCTCCAGTGTTGTCTTTGCCAACATATCCATTCAGGTCCGCAAAGATGAACACGCTTTCCTTCCCCGATACTCATGTCACAGCACTTTAGAGAACTCCTCTTCCTCGGTAACATCGCATCCTGCTTGTGGTCTATATGCACTGATGATATTGGTCTGCAAGCTACTTAATTCCAGTCTCATCGATATTCCTCTCTCACTTACTCAGTTCGCTTCAATTACTTTTCGAACTAGACTTCTTTCAAGGATGATACCAGCCCAATTACTCTTGTTACCCGTACCGTAGTAATACATCTTGTAACTGTCACCTATTTCTCTGGCCTCTAAACCTTTCCATTTAGTTTCCTGGACATACAACATGTTCATGCTCCTTGTTTGCATAAGTCTTCATCTTCTGGTCATACTGCTGACAATAAGGGTGCCTACTCTCAAGTTGACCTCTTTCACCTGTTTTCTCTTCCGAGCTGACTCTTCCCTTACTGAAGCTCTTCTTCTTCTACGTCTCGTACGTCTATTTCCACCAGTATCACAATTTCCAGTACCACGCTGGTGACCCACAGTTCTGGCGGTCATTGTTAACCAGGGCCTCGACCGATCCGGTATTGCTTGATTTTGATTCTTTCGCTTTTGTTTTCGGCATGTGTTTTCGGGCAGGATGCCTTTCCTTAAGTCAACCACTAGTTATAAGCGGTGGGCCAAGCCTTTGTCTAATGATACACTCACAAGTCTGTGAGGTAGCGATTGTTGAATGGTGGGACGAATCCACACACCGGTGGGACCTGCACACTACACCTCAGGGGAAGCTATTCATCAAGTAATAGGTTTCGGAGTTACACTCCCTAGCCATTGCCTCGTTAGCTGGGATCTGCGAGGAAGTCATTTCCAGGGCACACCACATGGAGGTGAGGTTGGTTTGGTGATGGGATGGGTCACAGAGAGGCTACTAAAATTATCTTTTCATCCCCAAGAGGCTAGTCTATCCTGTTTTGCGCTATGCTAGCAGTCATGCCTACAAAGGACCATACAACTGACTGCTATTTTGTTCTGGTCAATATAAAGGGTATTTGTAAGAAAAGTAGGCATAAAATTCCATATCATAGCATCCCTTCAGCAATACAGTTTTGTCATTTTTTGATGTTCGCTACTGATACTGTCATATTTGCGGTCGGAAAATTAGTAGAAGAATTTGAAGAATCACTGTCATCTGACTTTAATACAATTACAGACTGAACGATAGAAAATGAATTGACAGTTAACATGAAAAAGGGCTAGACAAAGTGCATGCTCTTTAGTACGAGGCAAAGAAACAGAGACAAAAGACCAGATATCACATATTAAACCAATCGATTAATAAAACAAACTATAAGTATCTAGGAGTCAGAATGGACCAGACCCTTCCACTGAATAACCATCTGAACTTGAATTAGAAGAAAGCCTCTGGCCGGTTATACCTTTTCAACAGACTCAGAAAAAAATTAAACGCTAAAGCTTCACTACTTATCTACACTTCCCTCTTCTTAACGGGTTTTCACATACTGCTAGACTGTAATTCAAATCTTCACAAATAAGTACCAGGAAAAACTGAGGAAGTTGGAATTACCAGCTTGAAAAGTTATTTCCAAGAACAAAGACGTGAACGTGCCATCTATTGAGAACATCATAAAAAAATAAGTGTACTGTTCGAAGGATTCCCCAGAAATCCTTAAAGATATTATCGATAATCAATATAATGGGAGAAAGTGACGTAGAGTCAGAAGATGATTTGCTCTAGAAAAATATTTTTGATGTATCATAAGTGTTTTTACCAATCCCATTTGTGTATGTGTATTTTATGCTAGAAAATTTACAAATTTTTTTGATAAACTTAATACCTACTAAATACGCACTGATAAAAATATAGTCACTATGATCACTATAATAACGCGTATATTTATATATACATATAACGTGCCAATTTGCCTCAATTTCGTGTCTCTTCCATTTCCTGTAAAGAGGTATTGTTCGGTACTAGACATCCTCATCGTAGGACCATAGTGTCGCACTCTGAAGTTTTTCTGAAACAGTGTCTTGTGTGGCTGCAAAGGACAATGCGAGACTGACAGTCCCTTACGCACTGGGAGCAGATGCAGTCTGTCGCTGGTCTTTTGCTTCTCTTTTTTTTCGCTTTGTCTTAGACTGTTTGGTGTCTCTTCAAACAGGGAAAGGCCTTCCCGTTCAGCCTGTCACCGGGCTGAACTCTCAGAGGCTAAGGCTTCCATCTGTTCAGATCCAATCCCACCACCTTCAGATCCTTCTTAGAGATACCTTTGTAGGACAACTGTAGTCTACCTTCGGGGCGCTTTCCCTGCACAACTTCTCCATAGAGGAGATGATTTGGGATCCTACCATTTCCCATCCTCGTAACATGGAATGCATACATCCCGGGGATCTCTCTCAAGCAATGTGTTGTTTACGGCTTTGTCCTGCCAGGCAATGCCGAGGATGCCTCTAAGGCAGCGCATATGGAAAGTGGACAACTACTTCTCGTGCATAAAGCGCCCTTAACTCGGATCCATACAAAAGAGCTCTCCTTTCCTGAATGACTGCTGTCAACTGTGCGGGGCGAGCCTTGTTGGTCATTTTGCCAAATATGGGCAAGGGAGCATTGTCAAAGTATTCTTGAAGTGTTCCTATCTATCAAAAGTATTAGCATTAGGCAGGTCTGAAAAGAATCCTTTTAGTGCTCGTGCAAATTCCTCTACTTTTACTTGGCCAAGGGTCTTGCTTGTGTCGTTTAAAGGTGCTCCTTTCATTTTCGTGGGGAACTTTTTCTCTATTTGCAGTATTACTTTGCAGCAAACTAGTGTATGGTCAGCACCCTGATAGCTGGGAGTGATCTTGATGTTGGACAGGCTGCAGTGTCTGGTAAGGATAAGGTAACGTTAGTGCCAGTGTTTGGATCTTAGGTGTCTCTGCGAGACTCTGTGCTTGGGTTTCCTGTTGAAGATAATGTTGCTGATCTAGAGACCATGATGGCAGCACAGCCCCAGCATGCATTGACCATTTTCATTCAACTTTTCAGTGCCAAACTGACCCAAACAAGTAGCCCAGGGACTGTAACCTGGACCAAAAACTCTGGCATTAGGGTTATCGAGGATGAACAGTGGCTCTCTCACATAGGCTTTTTTGATAGTGGCAATCAGACCCTCATGGAACTCATCCTCAGCTTCTGCTTAGGACGTCAAAATCACCGCATAGATACCGATAAGGGTGACGAATCCTGGTGAAGAGTGAAGCTGAAGTGAAAATATTCTTTCGCTTTCCTTCATAGGCGGGGAAATGAAACCATAAAGAGTATCTCTGACCACAAAGCTGACACCATGTTCCTTGACCTTGCCTGCTAGTTTTCCCTCCGAGAAGAAGGAGCGATTTCTCTCCTTTACAGATTATGAATCGAGCAGCCCGTCTCTTGGAGGGCGATGATCTGTAGTTTTCTCAGTTCTGCGTCGATGGCTGCTGTCTTCGGTGCACTATTGACTTTTTCCCAGGTGGTTAGAGAACCCAACTGTCAATGTTCTGGTTTCCAGGTACCCAAGGACAGAAAGTTTTTTTCTTCTGTAGCTTGGTGCAAAGTTATCTATTGTCTCTCGATTTTCACCCTAAACCCCACGCATCCTGTACAGTAAACAGACCATGGCCTGACAGACCTTAGTGGCGTAGGGCTACCAAGCTGAAGGCGGGCTGTACCGCCAAATGAGAGCCTCTTCCACCACAGGAACCAGCTCCTGGTATCACACTCTACGGCAACCTCCACCTGGCTGAAAAGATCCAATGGAAGACTCAATATGATGTGTTCCAGCAGCGTCGCTGGAGTTGGCAAAATGTAACTGCAGAAGGCCACAAGTTGCTTCAAGAATTCAGACTTATATTTCGAATTTTCCTGGAGGTTGACTGTTTCTGTGAAAAGGAAACCTCTTTCTATTGGCTATGAGGCTAGTTAAAGATGGAGATAAAGGGCTGTGTTATTATGCTCTTCACAACTACATACTAATTTGGACGAGAAACAAAGTTTAGGTAATGGTGACAACAATTCTCAGAAGAAAAAGGCTTGATATGCACTTGAATAAGAATTGAGCTTTTACTTACTTTACAGGAAAAGCTCTGGAAAAAATGATAAAAGACTGGTATTGGTCCTAAATAGAATAAAGTTTTAGCACATAGTAAATTTCTGCACGAAGTCGTTCGCGGCTACATCGGATAATATAGTCTGGAGCAGAAGTCCGTCGTGATCTTGCTTAAGTAAAACTATATCCCATACATCGGGACTTAATGATCATTTTTACCCTGTAATGGATATGAATCAAACCTAGTCGGATAACCATGTTATTGTGAATAACCTCGATAGGAATAGTCAGTAGGTATTAGCATGGAAAACAGTGGGACAATCACTATCCGGATCATTAGGTCCTTCGAGTACAGGAACATAAAACTGATAGTGCTTAAAGATGTTGACATGAATCGTGGGACAGAAGAATTTCTACTATCTCTCATTAACGGTAAGTAAAAACTAGATCACATGCTAAGAACATTATCTCTTGTTTTTGACAGTCACGGTGCATATCCAATCTTTCTTCCCAAATGTTATTGTCAGATGTTAAATTATAAAATGTAAAGTCAAATGTATTAAAGAACAGAGGCCTCACATATAGTTAAATAGTTACTTTAAGTGATTTTAAGGTCGAGGTACCTTTGAAAATCAGCTTATTGTGGATTTGCTTCATTTTGGTAGTGAATGTAATAGCATAATTGGTGAAAAAGAAGCAGTTCGTTAGTTTTCATGCGACAAGCTGCTTTTGTTGAGAAGCTAGGGTAACAGTTAAACCTGCTACAGCGAGTCTTACCCTAAACTAAACTGCTCACAAAGTTTATAGTCTTGGAAGAGTTAATACACTTTAGACAACGACAAGCCATCACTTTACCACAAAGACTTGACCGCTACAGTGCACCTTGCAAGGCATTTCGGTAACGTAGGGTGTTTTCTCATTGCAATTATTTTAGAGTTAATTACACTGTTTTTTGACAGGTCTTTTCTCTCAATGTTGATTTTTGAAGAGGGTTGGACTATCATATATTTGATCTTTGATCTTTTATTGGTTTTGAGTAGCTTTTTTGGGCTGTAAAAGTAGTCCCAGTTATATTTGCATACACACAGACATACACATATTTTTCATCAGCTTTGTTTTTGTTTAGAGTACCACTCTGACACATAATCTATCAGGAAGGTACACTTGAAAAATAGCTTCCAGCATGAAACCATATAATGCTTTAAATGTTAATGGTAGTTTAAAAGTTCTAAACTCATTTTTAGACAAAAATGGCTATTTATAAAAACACTTACTTACTTAGTTGCATAACCCTAGTTATTGGGTCCTCCCACATTCCCTTGATACAACTTCACTCCATTTTGCTCGGTCTTTGACTTTACGTTCAATTGTAGAGGGATGCCAAGATCACATTGAATTTGGTCTGACCATTTCTTGTGTGGTCTTCCCCATTTTCTTTTGCCTGGGAATTCTTCTTTATATGATTCTCTCACATGGCTGAAATCATCACATCTATTCACATGTCCGAACCAGTTCATTCTACGTTTCTTGATCATGTCCAAAATGGTATCTTTTGCTCCCAATACTCTTCTAATATCAACCAGCCTAACTCTATCACAGCAGGATTTTCCAACCATTGTTCTTAAACAGTCATTTTCAAAAACAAGTAGACTTCTTAAATCTTCAGCTTTTAGCGTCCAACATTCAGAGGTGTATATGGCAATGGGGATGATCAATGCCTTGAACAATCTCATTTTGATTGAGTTCTAGATTTCTCTTCTTGACCAAATGTTTGACTTCAATCTTCCAAAAGCACTGCTAGCTAGAGCAATTCTCCTTTTAACATCGTCAGAGGTCTCAGGCACAACTGATCCAAGAAAGACAAAACTACCCACTTTTTCGATCGGTTCACCATTGATTTCAATGTTACAAGTTGGATCAGGAGATATTACATTACATTTGCTGGTATTGATTTTGAGTCCTCACTTTCTACAGGCTTCCTCTAACTCCTGGGTGGAAAAACCTAATTTCTCTAACAACGTTGAAATAAGTGTAGTGTCATCTGCATATCTCACATCTATTGATAGGTCTTGCATAAGATGAAATTCTTGAAGCATTGAGATTTCGTCCATGACAAATTCGAGAAATATGTTGAATAGAGTAGGTGATAAGATACAACCTTGTCTTACACCAACTTTGACTGCGAACCAGCCAGTAAGTGTGTTTTCTATCGATACAGCACACTTGGTGTTATCATGCATATACTTGATAATGTTCACATATTTTGGTTGTACTCCGATCTCCAATAGCATTTTCCATAGTGCATTCCTCCACACTGTATCAAATGCTGATTTGAAATCAATGA
>RDPX01000028.1:517114-534393 GCA_003991215.1 Morbakka virulenta | reverse complement strand
GTCTCGCACTCTTGGCATAATGATTAGGTTTATCACCTACCCCAAATCACCCACATAATCTGTCTGGTTTTCCCTGTTTGAATTGGATGATTATTTTACTAGCTCACCGTATTTTAAGACATACGCGTAGTAGGAAGACAACAAAATCCATTCTCAAAATGAACCACGTACCAAACTATTAGTTCATACTGTTTTTGTAGAGGTAGTTTTGGGATATTTATTTTTTTTACTACAGGTATTAAAAGGAATCAGATATTATTTTGTATTACAAGTTTACCCAGAAAGCAATATATGTTTAAAGCAGGAAACTTTCAAAGTTAACACTGTAACAGAACTGTAGTAGTATTGTATGTTCTCATTATTCCTAGTCCAATTTAACAGTAAGTGAGTAACTGGGGTATATACTGGGTTTTATTTACAAATGGAATTCGAGTGCTGGTCCTCGGAATTGTAGCTCCGAACCAAAATTGATGTGCTTAAAGCGAGACCCAAGGATCCCAGCTGCATTAAATGCTCTTTCAGTACAGTCACTGTAAGTGTACAGTCACTCTGAGTGTACAGTCACTTACAGGTACAAAGTAAGTGGCTACTGAAAGAGCATTGGGTCTCGCTTTAAGCACATCAGTTTTGTTTCGGAGCTACAATTCCGAGGACCAGTTTGATGTTAGGGCACCAGAATAGAAAAGTTGGACCTTTTTAATTACTTAGTCACATATTACGAGTAATTACTTGTCTATAATTCAAGGAGAGTCAAGCATTGCCCAGGGAAGCTGTTATTACACATTCTAGTACGGTATATCTGGGATTTTATCAATAAGCCCCAGTACCCCTGCCATATCGCCATAGTTTTTAGTGCTGCATAAAACGTATCACAGAATTCTACTCTTTTTGTACTTAAAACCAAGGTGGCGTATCATATTCAATACTAACTTTATAAAACCAACCCTGTAGGAGTGGGCCCTCTTTCCATTGAAATGTCATGAATTCTTTGCAATATACAGAGTAGGCTTTGTGTAAATGATAGTCATAGATCGTTTTCGAGATTGAAAAAAGTGTGCAATAATTAACACTGCTGAACTTAGTTGTATATTCAGGGAAAGTATCCATCCCTCCATCTATCCATCCATCCATCCATCCACCTTCCCATCCATCTTTACCATTCTTCGTACTCTTCAGTGCATTTATTATTTCTCCTTCTGTTACTCGTTTCACAGAGCCTATAACTTCATCAGCTACTAAATTGTCACACCATTCATTTTCCACATTCATGATTTCTTCCATGTAGTCTTTAAACACCCTCTGCTTCTTTTTCTTATCAAAAATAAGTCTACCGTTTTTATTTTTCAGACATGCTCCGCCAGTCACATCACATGGTTCTTGTTTGGCCATCTTCATCTTCCTGAGCAAGGTCAGGTCAGGGTTCCGTCTAATGCTGTTTACCTCTTCCTCAGCTGCTTACGTCATTGCTTTTGCTACCACTTTCTTTGTGATTTTGTTGGACTTCCTGTACTCTTCTCTACTTTCATCAGTTTTCAGCCCCTGCCATTCGTCATAGCAATTTCTTTTCTTTTTCACAGCTAACTAGAGAAAATAAATTTAAAAGTACAGATCTCTTGTGCATCAATAAATACATTCGTCATCATGTCAATGGCCATGTTCAGAATATTGACTACCATGCCAGTGTGCTAATGCAAACCGGTATAGCTTATGGATGTTGCGTTAATTGTAACAACTGATACATTTGCACATTTACCGTATGGATGATTTTTTCGGTTGATTGTCTCCGTTTGTTACCCTTGTGAAAATTTTCATAGTTAAAAAAACCGTCGATTATTTTATCAACGGGACCTGATTACAAGTAAACTCTGAAGGGTCATATGACTTTTCGCCTTATTAAAAGCACCGTTTACTTTGCTAATCAAGATATTTAATTATCAGTATCGGTTTACAGGATTCGATTTTTGCCCAGTACGACATTACTCTTCCCATAGATTTTTATGGTATTCCTTCTATCTTAAAAAGGGTTTGGTATTAATATCTCCAATACTACCTCTTTACTTTCCTTCATACACGTTAACAAGCTCACCTTCTTTCCTCATTAATTGAATTTTATTTCTATTCTCCTTTGTAAATATTTACTCCAGCTTTCTTGAGGTCTTGCCTCCCGTCTATGAACCTACTTGCATGACCAGAGAAAAATATTGGTGCATAATTTCTTGCGACTCTTTATGTTGGAAGATTGCTTTTGTAATTTTTCTTTAATGCCAAAGCCCTTCCCTAAATTTTGCTTTAGTCTTTGTGAGTTCTTGAAATCTATTTTCTTTTACTAATTGTTTATGGGTCATTAATGTATTAAAATATCTATTCTGTTCTTTTCTGATTAAAAGAGTCTGGTTTTCTGTTGTTTGAGAAGCCGAAGACCCCATTCTGCTGCAGCGAGTGTTATGTAAAGGCTGGCCGCTGATTGATACCTTTTATTACGTGTGCGATAGGTTGTCTGGTCCCAGTAATTCACTCGAAGAGCAGTCCATGTGTGCAACATTTGACTGCGGAGTTGAAATTTCGTGCCGGAGATTATCGTGTTGTTACCTCTTTATGCTACCAGAACACGACTTCAATGTTTTTGTTTCGAAGATCATATCTGTCAATTGTTTTGTCACAATGCATGAAATTCTAAGATTGTAATGGTGGCAGGCTTGACATGAAGTCTAGTTGCCTTAATTAGTAAGTTGTTTGTATCATAGCCAGACACTCTTGCTTACAATTGTTTTTTTTTTCTCCACCTATTTTCGGCTTTCCCAAGCATTGCCATGTTATAGTGACTATTTCTTGTTGAACAATGAAGGGCTGTGTTTATCTAATATTACCCTGAAATTTAATATGCTTTGTTACTTTGATCTCCAGAACCAGGGATGGAACTCAGTTTGTTGGATCGATGACTCACCTTCGTCGTTCTGTAACCCATATTAAAGATTAGTTATCTTAGAAGTAAAAGCACTGGTGTGTGTGTACACGTTGCCTTTGCCACCAGCAGTAACTTCTATATTAACACCGGCCATTACATGAGCAATCATCTGATAGTACAAAGTAAAATAACAAAATATTACAGTAGTTTTCTTATGTTCCACCTTATTTTTGGACCTAAACCTGGCTATTCTTCGCTAAAATATTTCTATGGAATAGGACAAGATTGAATTCAAATGCTAGTTTTTATTCCCTGTTCCCTCATGTTATTGCCTTTATAATAACCCACCAAAAACTCTCTAATGTTTTGTGGCCCATGGTATAAAATTAGTATATGATTTTTTTTAACGGCATTTATCCCCGCTAACTGGTGCTCAGACGGTGCCCTTCACAGGGACTTTCATTTTGGCAGTGGGGAATTTCTTGACCGGATGCTCTTCCGGACGTCAACAAATGACTTACTCTTTTGTAAATTTCCAAATTATTTTCGCCTATTCGGGGAATTGAACTTGGAACCTCTTGGTTATGGTGCAACTGCACTAACTATTGAGCCACGGCTCCTGATAAAACTAGTATATGATACAGTACTTTTTCATCTGTCTTGCAGGCCACGAAACAGAGATGTCACTTTTTAAACTTTCAGACTACATGGAATACAAGAAATCCCCCGAGTTTAAGTGGTGATATATCGTCCTGTTTTACTGAGTGCCTTTTTTTAATTGAAAGATATGTATGGTCTGTCGGAAGAGATTCATTCATACTGCTTTGGATAATTAAGTGCACTCATTTGAAAATAGTAAAAAGGAAAATGATTGATTACCATGTACCTAGAAGCTCTAAGTAATTGAAGAATTTATTCAGGTTTTAAGTTTATATTATCGAACCTTGACGTTATAGCATCGAATTTTTGCTTAGCTGAGATATATTAAATGTAAAAGCATTTTTTTTGTTTTGTAATAGATCACATTTTTTATTTCAGAAACTGAAGCAAGAAATAGCTCATGTGTTGTATAGTAAGGACTAGATTTGTAATTGCCCAGGAACTCTGATTAGTTGAACATTAGAATATACCTTCATAAGTGCCTTAGTAATCTGTTGCAAATATGGATACAGCACAGTACTGTATTTAACCCTTTAATAGGAGAAATACTAGTCAATTTTAGGTGTACTCCTTTTAAAAGGATGGTGGAAACCAATCCCGTAAATTGGAGAAAAGTACCTTAATCACGATATACAGGAGCAAGGGAATATTCAGGTCTTTTCATGCCGTCAAGGAATATAGCAGATAAACAGATGAGTTTACTGAGGAGGGAAGATAATTTCAGCCAGGAACGATTGGGCTTTTTGGCATAGCAAAACACCAAGTGTAGTAGTTTTTCTTTTAAGAATAACAGCAGATAAATTTTGGAATGGACAAAAAGCGGCACTGGGTTTTTATTGATACAGGAAAAGCATACGACTAGATACCTAGGAATTAAGTTTGCTTCTCCCTGAGCAAAAAATTCTCTACATTATGTAATCACTGCAGCCTACATGCTCAATTTGTAAATGTTAGAGGCAACAATAATAAGATGAACAGGATATAAACAGGGAAAAACTGAGAAAATCGAATAACGAAATTTTGAGTTAGCGGAATTAGCTTTCAAAATGTAATTGTACTCACGTCATATTGAATTGCTGCTAACGTAAATTAATGCTTACTGGTTCAGAATGAAACTGCGATAGTTAATTTGAAAGCCCTACACTTTTTTTTCACTGTCGCACAGGATAGGACTAAGCAGAGACCAGCGAGTGCCAACTCTAGTGGAGTCGTAAGAAATCGAACTTAGCCCCAAGTCCAGGCAATGTGAACTTATTTAAATTTGTAGATTTGTAGACTATTCAAACATTGCAAAGAGCCAGGATTCTTTGAAATTTTAAAATCAATAAGTGGTTATTTCATATCTTCTCCCGTCAAGAGCAGTGTAGATGTAGGTAAACAAGGAAAACATATAACTTTGTACGGCAATGATAAAGCTATTTTCACGTGTATATTATCGCATAAAAAAAGCCACAGGCAAAAAAACAGTCATTCACACAGTAGCAATGTCTTTTTTTATTTTTTCGTTTTATCGAATCTTACATAAAATACAACATTATTATCAAATGGAAAGACAATTTTGGTTGCACATAAATTCTTTACAGTATTACTAATAAGATAGCATTTTCAATCAACGTAAGGACATGGATCTATAAACATAATGTAACTAGTTTTTTTGTGTTTTTTCCTTTTTTGGAATTGTTCACTAGTTTCGTTAAGGCATATTTCGTCAGTCAGATTATCATAAAGTGACAGATAATATTTTACATAATTATTTCTGAAAACATCCTCCATGTTTTATAAACTATATTGGTAGCCCTCTGTGTTTAAAGCGAATCAGGATTCTAGTTTACTGGATATTGGTCTACCTGAGCAATCTAACCCGTTTACATTTTTTGTAGTTATGCGATGCCTTTGTAATCTTTAAACTACAGATGGTAAATTAAGGCTCAAAAGATCTTTTAGTTAGTGTGTTTGGTCCATGTTTTTCCCTTTGAACGACTGTAGAAAACGCAGATTTACTGATTGTGTGGGTACTGAAGTTTGCTGCTCTTTCTCTCATGTCTGCGAGTTTATAACCATAGGCCGGATTAAATACGCTGGGCCAGTGGCAGAGTTTAATGTGAGTTTGTGATCTGTCAACTAATGATTCACAATGTCTCACTGCCATTTGATAACTTGGATTTCGTGAAGGGCAATTGTTAAAGCGCCACGATTGCGCCGTTTCCATACACTTTTGGGGCCCTTGAGGCCGGGCAGTAAGTTGTCTGGGTAGCCAAACCATCTGTTTCCACTGACGACGTACTTTTGCTCTCCGATTCTGAAACCAAATCTTCGTAAAGAAAAAAAAGAGATTATAATGAAAATGGACGTATTTAGGTGTGCTTGCCACACGTAAAAAAAGTTCTATATTTGAGTTTGGCTATACGGTACTCAAACTCGTAATCATAATTTTGCTTTGCATCATAAATAGTACACTTACTCACAAATCATATGAACAGGGACAGGGAAATTATTAAATATTTTTGAAACGTTTTCTAACTTTGGGACCGAGAATTTATTGAAAAGCATAACCATGTCAGTATAAATTTGGTCAACATGTGTCAATAAGTGATTTTTTTTGCAATTGTCATTTTTGAGTGACAAGAAGTCAAATAGGATTCGTAAAACTAATACTCCATCGACCATTTTACCCAAACAATCGTCTGGGCGTCATAACGTGAACAATTACTGAAAATGACATTGCAGATGACGTATACCTGGGACTTACTCCTCCATGAAATTTGAATAAATTATTAGTAAGCCAGAAAAATAGCAATCTACAATTATTAATGGTGGTTAGAGAAAATTGCTTTTATTAAGAACATTGAATAAACATTTTAATCAGATGTACCAGCCAGCTGGGAAACAATGACGAAGAAGATGATGACATTGTTTTGCCGAAGTGTTATAAGGACATTGAAAATATTGGATGTCAGAAAATTAAGAATTGATAAAAATTCATGTTTTATATGAGATAATATTTGAAATTAGTAATTTTTATTGCTTTTTGAAAATTTTATGACTGTGTGTTACAAATTTTTATTGTTGTGTAGATACATATATATATAGGTATTGTGTAATATTACTTTTTTAACCTTAAAAACTTGTGATTTTGAAAGGTTTGTCAATTTTGTCTCCTGGTGTTAAATCTACAAACGCCTTGCTTACTGTAAAAGTGTAACATATTTTCACTTTGAAATCCACATAAAATTAATTCCATTGTGATGGATCTTAAAAAGACTTAAAAGTTTGGCCTCGTAAAAAGCGTTACTTACATTTTTGAAGTCTTTTGTATTAACTTTTTGCAAATTCCATATATATATATAAAAATTATTAAGGGAAGAAAAAACTTTAACACATTTTCAGTATAAATCACTGCAGTGTCACTTTCCTTCTTTACAACAGTAGTAATAATTAACAATGACAGCAAAAATTTCCATGAAAATCTTGCAAAAAGACTTATTCGTCGTTTCAGTTAACAAAGCATTATTTTTGATAACTTATTCTCATTTTTTATTACTATAAACCCCTTCATTGTTTTGAAAAGATGATGATAAGAGGTTTTCTTAGCATATAAGGTTCCCCATGTCTCATGTCCGGCGAATACAACTACAACAAAGAGTACATCTTCTTGCTACGATACAGAACCTCTAGGTGGCAAGAAATAATTACAAAAGCTATAACGACTTCTTTTGCTTTATACAAAAAATTGTTTAGGCCTACTTTCCCAATGTAAATAATCGCATCTTGCACGCAAGTTTCAATCCTCATACCTCCAGCTACCATCCTCGAGTATATCATTTGAAATACTATGGCCAAATCTATGTGGAGGTAGACTTTACTACCATCCATAAATCTAACTTTTTCTAACTTTTCCACCTGTTTAAGTATGCGAAAGCTAGAGTCGCAAATTCCAAAGGTATTTTCAATTCTTCCAGCCTGTGATAAACGTCAATTAAATTACGTTTCATATCTTTCAAGTTTGTTTAAGTCAGCATTAAAAGAAAACACTTCATCGTCAACGAAAACAAATGAATAGCGAGTTGTTCTACAACCTGGTAAATGTATTGGCCCGTGAAATTTAGAATACCCTCGCTAATTGCATGTCCTATATATCCATTTCTAAACACTTCTTCATCATTGTAACGTTGACTGTCATCCATGTAACCAAATCTGCTTTCAGTCTTTTTCCACTCTCTAGGTATTGTTGGACAGTATAATCAGCCAGATAGTTTTACCCAAATGGCTCCAGTTATTTTTTTATCCTAACAAACGTAGTAGGGCCAATGCAATAACTACTGGCAGTGGTAGTCGTAACATCACCAGTCACTAAATTTTTCAGTGTGGTACACAGACGTTGATCTGCTGGTATTCTTAAACGTTGCATTAAAAAAATCGTAATGAGGGGAGCGAAAGAGCTCCGGATATTCGTGTGGTAGCTTTCAAAATTATTTGAAAATAATTGGTGATTAAACAGTTCAGATCTCTATCCAAATCTTTTCTATTTCAATTTTCGTTCCTTTGACAACATTTGGGTATTAGTACATAAAGCAATACAGCTCGAAGTACATTATTTGCTTTTTGGCTCATGGCAGCTATATTTGTTTATATAAAATCAACACGCCCCTTGGAAATCATTTTATAGGAGTCGGATGGCAATACAGAGCGGTTCAATCAGGTCCGATTCGATCCAATCCAGCTAACTGGAGGTTCAGTTTAATAAAGCTGTTACACTATTTTAGGGCAATCGGACCTGTTGGACATTGTGTCAGTATTAATTTTGACACAGGTTTAAGAATAGTTGGGTTATTTTTAAAGGAAGAAAAGTTAAAAACAAGCATGGCTACTGTGCAGGGTCAGTTATAACAGAAGTAGTATATGCTTATGACAGTTTGTGAGCTAAGATCTAACTAACATGAACTTATTTCTTTGATGTTTTGATAAAGTCCAGCTTGCCGTTGTGCGTTTTTCTGGTCAACAACTCTCTCCATAAAGAGATTGGTAAAGAGTTCTTCATGAACTGTCGTATAAAAATACTGAAGAAAAATGTAAAACCTGTTGTTGAGCTCGATTTGAATTGTAAAGTGAAAACTAATCCTGAGGGACGTTTAACCTTGTATTTTATACTTATTTATATACTGATATATACCTATCAACCTATCTATGAATCTAGCGATCTATCTATATATTGTTCTTATAGGAACTCAGCCTCTTTTGTGCGTGGAAATTTAAGACAGCAAATGGGAAGTTTCATCTCTAAAAAGGGCTCAAAAGGAAAATATAGTTATTATCTTACAAATTGATTCTTTACCAATCATCGGCATTTTTATAGTTGATCAATTTGCTAATTTACGAGTAATGCATCATTTGATTCATCTATGTTGTATACTGATGTGACAACTGTATTTTCAGAAGATTCCAGGCTTTTTTATTATTTCATTCAAGAGTGAAATAACATTTTATTCACGTACAATTCCTTAGTTACTTCTTCAGATAACTTGTTATTTTACTTGTAAGCTCATTTAAACGTCCTTGATCAGTAATTCATCGTAAGTTTTTCAGCGAATATGTGCCTTGCGAGAAACAAATATTTCACATCGGATTTTTTGAACAAAAATTTTTATTTTATTTTTAGTTTGATAATTGTTCTTTTACTATAATTTTGACTCTTTTGAAATAATAATCTTGCTGTGACAACAGCAAAAGTATGCGAGATCAATTCAATAGAAAAAGTTTTGAAATGTCTTATAATAGCAATACAGTTTATCAGGTCTACCAATGACCGATACGGTCTTGACCTGGGCATGATCCCGTTGATTTCAGTCTCAATACAATAGATTATTGATTGCTTCCTTCACAATACTTTCCTTCTTTCTACTCACTAGGTGTCCAAACCAGCGGAACCTAGCCTCTTTAGCCTTTCTACCTACTTCGACTAATTTGGCTCATCCACCTCACCATTCTCACTTCTGTGGCTTCCTGCTTCCTCTCGTGTGCTTTCTTCAATGGCCAAGTTTCAGCTTCATACAGCATAACAGGTCAGATGGTCGTCTTATAAAAATAGATCTTCAGATGGAGTGGGGCCTTTTTGTCGCAGACACCCGCACTACTCCCAGGCACACACAATTATTGCCTTGACTTCTTCCTCACAGCCTCCTTACTTTTCAATGAAGGAATCTATATACTTGAACTTATCCACTTCCTTTATCTCCTCTGCATGAATATCCACTATCTTAGGGGTCTCTACAGCTTGCCTACATGATACCATCACTTCCGTTTTCTTTGATTTCACTTTGAAGCCCCTCATCTCCAGAGCTTCTTGCCACTCTCCCATTCTTTCCTGCAGCTCCCTTTCATCGTTAACTGTAATGGCTAAATCATCCCCAAAAGGAGTTCCTGTGGAGCACCTCTGCGCATTTCCTCGGAGATTGTGTCTATGATGGTGATAAACAGCAGAGGGGTCAAGGCTGATCCTTGGTGGAATCCAACACTAACTTAAAAAGTGAATATCTCCCTTGCACCCGTTCTTACCATGCTTTCACAGCATGTGTAAAAGATTCTGACTACTGTCACGAGCTTTTCGCTGACTCCTCTTTTTCGGAGGCACCAACAGACCAATTTTCTTGGAACTCTATCATAAGCCTTTTCCAGGTCCACGAAACCCGTGTAGAGAGTCCTTTTGTGTTCTAGAGCCTTTTTTTGGAGCTACCACAGGACAGTAATTGCATCAACCGTTCCTGTCCCTTCCATGAATGCGAACTGCATGGTGTCTATCTCAACTACCCATACCTACTTTTTAATCTCTTGTCCAGGATCTCAAAGAGCTTCATTGCATGTTCCAAAAGCTTTTTTTTCTCTGTAGTTGTTGCAGTTCAAATTGTCTCCCTTTTGCTTGTAGATAGAGATAAATGAGCTTCTGATCCAGTCACGTGGAATCATTTCTTTATTCCATATCTCTCGCAGCATCTCCGTTAGCCATGTTACACCTTCTTCCCCCAGAAGCTTCAGTATCTCACTTGAAACACCTAATGTACCTGGCGCTTTGCCTCCTTTAATGCTTTTCAATGTACATCTCACTTACTCTTCATTTATCTGGTATTATGGACCTTCAACTTCCAGCTTATTGCGTAGGTTCTCTGTATTCATAAGCTGGGAGAAATATTCTCTCGACCTGTCTGGTATCTGAACTAACATCAATCTTCCATTCACTCTCTTGACACTGGTGACGTTGTCCTTTAGATCATTATTGACAGTAACTCCCATCCCGTTTCTCCTGGTATCTGTTTTTTTGATAGAGCAGCTTGAATTCCTTATCTATCTCTTTTGCTCTGTTCTCCTTCCATCTCGTTTTCTGTACATATAGAATATCTATTTTTCTTCTTTTCATGACATTCAAAATCTCCCTTAATTTATCTGCCATTGATCCAACATTCCAGGTTCCTAATCTGATCCTTGAGTTTGCCCCTTGCTTCTTTAGCCCCAGTCGGAATATGTTTTGCGTTACCCCTCGCTAATTTGTCACAACATTTGGAGGTCTATGTTGCGCGTCTGCTAGGTAAACACCTTAGCCATATTTGAGGATGAAATGCCGAATTGCATGTTCATTTAATGCCCAATTGTTACACTCGGCTGGCAAGGCCTGACAGCAACACCTGTATAAATGTGTGTCCTCTACTATTTAACGCATAGTTGGAGAACAATTAAGTTAGAGTTTCCTTCAACTAGGCGGATTGCCTTCCAAGGCTAACAAGCTCTGCCTGTCTGGAATTCCGCACCACTGGGCGGTGATCTCAGAAGGAGTTCCTACGCCAAAACGTCACTTTCCACCTCAGGCAGGAGGACTAACAGAAAGGACTCAGTGAACGTGTGGGTGGCTGACTGGGTGGTTCATCTTGCCAAAGGGTTAGCCGGGGATTATGCAGGGTAAGGTTGTCCAAAATCCTGAGGCTTGAACTGGCCTCTATACCCGATATCTCAGGCGTGACTGAAGACATGTAATTATAGGAATAATTCATGCAATGATGAGTTTTCTGTATGCATTACAAGTTTTCATGAGACAAGAATTATTGTTCTGGCTCTCCAGAACAAAGGCAACAGCAAAGTAAAATTTGTGGTTATTTTACTCCTAAAATTCTGTTTTTTCATCAATCTGACATATCGACGATTGCATGAAATTGCAAAGCAGAATTTACTCCTTTCCCTTTCATAATCTCTTTGCGGAAATAGCGTTTTCAACAATGTGGCAATTTAAAAAATTGCAGTGACAATGGGAAGCCTGAGTCACGCTGCTGCCTTGCGAGAACCAAATCTAATATTGATAAACTAGTGAAAAGGTTCATCCATCCCTACAATATGTAATCTAGGTACATTTTCTAGTAATTGGTAACAATTTATTCCGTGGTATATTTGCTTTGTGACGACTTCTTATTTCTCAGTCGTCAGTTTAGGAAAATGCGCGTGTGAGCGTGTATGTGGTGTGTATGTATGTGAGTGCATGTATGGCCTTCATTGGCTGTTGCAAAAGGGCCATTCAAAGAAGCTTGAAAACCATTGTAATAGATACACTGCCGGAACTAATCCCAAGCTCTGTCATCCATAAACTGGTAAAACGTTTCTGGACATTTTAAGAGGAAAATTACCTGAAGCTTAACTTAGCACAAGCAACTTACCTGTACCCTGTACTCCGAGACTCTAAGCCTTCCAGCTATGCTTTGCCTTGCCTTTCCATCGGGGTAAGTACATCGACGAAAGCATTCTTCAAGCAATTCAATTTGCTCTGTGGTAAAGCAACGTCGACTTTTTCTTTTGGATTGCCTCCTTTGTTTGGTATTTTTCTCACTTTCGGGTACTTCCTTTCTTTCTGGTATGGGAAAGATGAAATGAAAATATACAGAGGCCTCTTTTTTATCTCTTTAACCCTGTGGTATTATATTGTTGTGTTGAGGTTATTTTCGTTTATTTAATGGGCCAATATGTCTGTCTGTCTACCTGTAGGCCGTCTGCCTGTAGTCTGCCTGTTTATGCATGTCTGTTAGTATAACAGTTTTTAGTCGATATCCATTTATATATTGTCAAAATTAATTAACATCTCTTTATTTATACCTCAAAGCAGGGTTTCATAAATGTCCTTTTAACTATCGTTGATGAAAATTATGAAACCCATCGAAAAAAACCGTCAGATTGAAAGAGATTGTAAACTATTTAACATCATTTGCTATAATACTGGTGCAAGGCTGAGAAAATCTCTTACAACTGATTTCTGCGATCTTTGTTAAGGAATTCGAAAAAAGTAGTCATAGTTATGTTTTTAAGGTAGAACCTTTACAGAGATTTTTCAGAAAAGCGAGGATAGTTTTTTACTATCTTGAAAATTCTGAACGTTATGGAACGTTAAGGAAGCCATAGATGTAAGAGCTTTACCATGTCATGACTCGTAAGCTTTTTCTGAGCTACATTTCGAGAAATACTTCCCCCATCGTCAGGCTTATGACGATGGGAGAAGTATCTCTCGAAACGTAGCTCAGGAAAAGCTTAAGACTCATGACATGATAAAGCTCTTACATCTATAGTTTTTTACTACTCTTAGCATTACTCTACACTGATGAAATAGCCATATTTGTCATGTAATGCACAGATTTTTTGAACACTTTCAAAAATAATTGAATAATTATTAAAGAGTGAAAAATAACCCTGAAAAAACAAAAGGTGAAATATTATTAGGCATAGTGAATACATAAAAATTTGTTTTTTCATCGCAATGAAAATTTATAGATGTCAAGGAATTCGTGTGTATGGGATTTTTAAAAACATGGCCAGACATATTCATCACAAATACAAGATGGCTGTATTTGATCTTCTTTTCGCATTCCAATTGCTACAATACCACTTTACTTGTCCTTTCTTTCTTTGGGGTCAGGCTCTAGCAAAAGAAAACGCTTTGTACAAAAATATTATTTATTTTAGAGGTAAATTATATTGCATAAAACCTTTAGAAAAACTGAAATTTCAATGTAAAGTTATTCAAAAACTTTTTGAGTTGAAGAAACTTCAGAGCATGTTGATCTCAAGGTAACAGTTGCCCTAAAATAATTAATTCATGTAAAAACAAAACACAAACAACTAATATTAATATTATGTTGATGTCACTTTGGCTTTGGTAACCCTACTGTTTATATTATCAGAAGTACAATTAATGAAGAGAATAAGCAAATAGTATGAATAATAATGAACGTCAAGGTAATCCAAGTTTGTTTTTTTAATCAGTTCATTTCATTGAAATTCTGCTGATGTAAACAGTAGATTAACAAAAGGTGACATCAGCATAAAGTTTTTTATTATTTTTCAATCAACGTATCAATTTTGCCACAACATTGCAGTTCCCAATATTTTGAAGTTACTAATTCAATCAAGTTTTCTCACTAATACAGTATTTCTTTTAATAATCGCCGGACATTTATATCAGCACTGCCCTCTAATAAGCACTGCAGGAAGAATCAAAATAGTCGGAGTGGAAGGAAAAACATGTAAAAGTTTCCAAAGGTCCACTCTCCACCTCGATGTTGGATCTCCTCACCCCTAAACGAGAGATGCGAGTTAGTTTTTGGAATGCGAGGACTTTGTTTTAAGCTAGAAAACTGTGAAAAAGGGCAACTACCACCTAAATCTGCACGAAATCACCGTGGCATAATAAAGAGAGGTTGGGAACAACAAAAACTAAGCACAGGAAAAGTTATTATTTGGTTAGAAAGACAGGATATCTGTCATCAAAATAGAGTTACTCTCGTCACTTGCAAAAGACACACCAACACTTCGTTACAGTGGAAACATATCAACGCACTTCATCCTTATGCTGGACTAAAATGTCCATAGTAATGGCCTATGCACCTATCAACAATGCTGAATAAAAGGACAAGGACCTTTTCGATAATAAAATCCAGGTTGCATTGAACGATATCTCCAAGGTTGATGTTGTACTCCTGTTGGGGGACTCCAATGCAAGAGGAAGGTAGAGGGTTACGGAAAGACATGGACTTGGAGGCCTTAGTGACAACAGAAAATGACGTAGTGACCTATGTGAAAACAAATTCATTATTGGCGCCACGCTCTTTTCCCACAAGACCTAAATGATCTGAGCATTACCCAATAGTAGGACTAACAGACAGGTTAATCACATCATTATTAACAGCAAATGGGGGCTCTCCCTACAAGACACGTATGATGCGACATCCTAGCATTTGTAGTGACCCAAATCTAGTAGTGGCGAATCTGACTCTTAAGCTAAGGAAAACAAAGATCGGACAGGGAATGGATTAAAGTTTTGATGCTGCTCAATTGAAAGACCCAGCAGCAAAGAAGCAGTTTAGCATTGTGCTGAGAAACCTCTTTAGCATTCTCCAAGGCAATGCAGCACTAAACTTTCACAACATCAGCAAAATCATGAAAGATAAAGCCGCAGAAACCATCGGCTATCCCAAGAACGGCACGTCACAATGGATCTCAACAGATGTCTAGAAGTTTATTAAAGAAAGAAAACAGCTGATGAGAAAAATTCTGGACTCCTAGTCATTCACACCCAGAGAAAGCTTCACCACCCAGTTTGGGGGAAAGGACAGAGAGATGTTGATTCCAGCAAGAAGAGCGGCGTTATAAAAACCAGATACATAAGAACGTCGAAGTAGCTGCTGAAAATAAAGACAATTTATATGAACATCAAGAAACTACGAGGGTTTTGAGAGCTGAGCCAAGGCACCCCAGTGAAAACAGCCGACGAGACTTAGGCTACAAAAAACATGACAAACAGACAAACCGAAAAGGCGGAGCGAGCACTTTTAAAATCTCCCAAACCGATCAAATCCACCTAAGGTTGCTGTAATTACTGATGCAGAGGAAGACAAACATTTTCCAGGGTGATGTCACAGTGTAGGAGGTCAAGAAAGCCATCCGCAATTGAATAACAGCTAACAGCAAGGTTTCAGGAGATGACGGTGCGTTCTCTGAGATACTGAAAACAGAAGAACAAGAAACACTACCAATCCTTCAGTGAATCTTCCAAGACGTCTGGAACACGGAGACAATCCCGTATGACTGAAGGACCAGAGCATTCGTCAAACTGCTAAAGAAGGAAGACTTTGGGGACTGCAATAACAGCAGAGACAAAATCTATTGTCACTTACCAGCAAGTTCATGAGTCGCATTATTCTTCAGCACATTATAGCAGCAGTGGTTACTATTCTATGCCAAGAAGAGCTTAGCTGTGGGAAAGAAAGATCATTGATTGAGCACATATTTGTGATGCAACCGATCCTACATCAGGCCTATGAATGGAACAATTCTCTTAACGATTTTGAGAAGGCCTTCGACAGCCTCCGCAGTGACTATCTCTGGAGGATTCTACCACACTAATGCATCTCCCAGAAGTTGGTCAACACTATCCAGTCACTCAGTGAGAATTTGGAATGTCATGCCATCCACAACAACGATCTGACAGAACCTTTCAGGGTTGGTACTGGAGTGAAACAGGGACACATCCTGTCACTTATTTTTGCTCTCATTGGGCATCGACTGGCTGAAGCTCAGCACAACCCAGGGGAAGCGAAAGGACATATAGTGGAATACGACTTTAGTCTTGGGGTATCTTGACTATACTTATGACCTAGAGCTACTGTCACACAGGCATCATGACATCCAGCAGAAGAGGAAAAATCTAAATAAAACAGCCAGCACCATCGAACTCGAGGTGAATGACAAAAAGACTCAAGTACTGAGGAAGAATGAGAGGAACAGCAACCCAGTATTATTTAATAACAAACCTCTTAAAGACCTGCAGGAATTTATTTGGTTGGGTAGCAAGATTGTGGCAGACGACGATTGCGACCAGCAAATTAACACGAGGATCAGCAAAGCCAATCAAGCCTTTGCTATGCTCAAGCCCATCTGGAGATCAACTGAGCTCGGCATTCAAACAAAGATCAAACTCTTCAGAAGGAATGTACTCAGCCTTCTCTTGTACTGCTTTGAATGTTGAAAAGCCACTGCCACCACTGAAAGAAAACTTGGTGTTCAAAATCAAGTGCGTGGAGCAAATTCTCAGGATGTTCTGACCATGAATCATCTTCAATGAAGGCCTCCGGGATAGGATAGGAATGGTGACATTCCAAAAGACCATCGAAGCATGCAGATGGCGTGTGGACGTCTGACCAACATCACCTGACTCGTACCTCAGAGGGGCCATGCATTGGACATCACAGGGGAAAAGAAGATCAGGGCAACCAAGAGAGACATGGCGAAAGACGGTCACCAAATAGCAGAAAAGCAGAACATTGTTGTTACAGACCGACCCCAAAGGTGCAGCAGACAAAATCAGGTCGAAAGCCCTCGCTGTCATCTTAAGTGCCAGACGGCTCAGAGAGGGTTAAGTAAGTAAGTAAGTCCGTAAGAGATTAAGAAAGTAAGAGAGTAAGAGAGTAAGAGAGTAAGAGTAAGAGAGTAAGAGAGTAAGAGAGTAAGAGAGTAAGAGAGTAAGAGAGTAAGAGAGTAAGAGAGTAAGAGAGTAAGAGAGCAAGAGAGGAAGAGAGTAAGAGAGCAAGAGAGAAGAGAGTAAGAGAGTAAGAGAGTAAGAGAGTAAGAGAGCAAGAGAGTAAGAGAGTAAGAGAGTAAGAGAGTAAGAGAGCAAGAGAGAAGAGAGGAAGAGAGG
>RDPX01000028.1:493351-507689 GCA_003991215.1 Morbakka virulenta | reverse complement strand
GGAATAAACTTCTATTGTGGGGTTGGATTGATATTTCTTCTCTAACTGATAAATCAGTAATTCACTACAAAGCAATTAAGATATAGAATACAGATTAAAATATGAACGTTTATTTACAGGTTGAATACATAAAAACAACTTAAGAGTAATAATTTCGACTTCATATGTTATTACTTACATCGAAATTGTCCCACAATAGTCTTGGCAATAGGCAATGAGATAGACTTAGTCTATGGCAACGGCATCAGGCTTTGTTATCTCCTTGGCTGCCTGTTGCAGCTATCTGAGTTTAATCAAACTATCTTCGTTATTTATTCTTTACTGAATTTCTATCTAATGCCCTTTTATGGAATTACTTCTTAAAGTGGTAAGCTAATTCAAACTTCAAATGCATTATACTTAACTCTAAATATGGTAAACAAATCGCTAACTTTACTGTACGGCTAAATATAGTGAAGGTATGATCATTGAAACAATTCCTCGTACAATAACCATATTTGGCAGTCATAATGTTCCCTTGTGCGGTTCGTGCTGTGTTGATGAAGTCTGATGACGTCAAATTCTTTTGTCTATTGGTAAGACGATCTCTTGTCACAAATAATAGAACTTTGAAGGGGTTTTCTTGTGCGTTATTCGTAACACTGAGCCTATCCTAAAGTCGATTCTGTTTTATGCGAATGCATACATTACAAAAATATAGCATTATTTTTCAAACTTACTCCCTTAGACCATCGCGTAGTTATTTTTGGTTTTAATGTCCTTCTTAGTCTTGTCTTATATCGTCAGTTAAAATAATTAACTGCAAAGAAAATTTAGCTTAATGTGCATGGAGAACACCACGAACGGTTCTAGAACTGTTTACTGCGTAGGAAAACTCCCACTCGGTGGCTATATCTACTGTCTTCTCCAGAATAGGATTACGTATGGTTGTCATATGTTTCGAAACTTCCACAATTATTCTAGTTTGATTAATATGTTCCTAAAAATTGTATATTTTGGGGGAAATTTCTTTGCAAATGGTATGTATCGTGATAATTTCTTTCAATTAACATTCAAGGTACAGATTCCTTTAGTTTTTTTCTGAGCTTGATTCCTGTTCACATTTTGTTGTTGTTACTTGCCTTTCGTGGCCTTCCAGTTGTCGATATTTTTAAGTCAACCTAGCCACCAAGTGGACAACCCATACCTTGGTGACCTGCATGTCGAATAATGTGCTGTTTGGTTGTGAATTCATTGTAAAGGACGTAGTACAAAATTATTTTGAGAAAATTAGAGCCCCCCGGAGGGTTCTGTCTCTACTCTCAGCTCCTTTTTTCTAGGACAATAGTCCCTTCTATTTACAGAGTAAGGCTTTGTTTTTGCAAGACACTGTCTGTGCTCACCGCAAGGTTCAGCTGCACCTTACCATGACACAGGGAGCTTTTCAATCAACCCTTTTGGTTAAAGGAGCCCCAGGGTAAAGTTTAATGTCATATTCAGGACTTAATTGATCAGCTAAAGGAAAATACAATGCAAATAAGGGGTAACTTAAAGAATGGAGCATAAGAAGCTATCCATAAAGCACTTAGTAACAGAGTGGGTGGACATAAACAAAAATTGTATATGATCAAGGTGGAAAAGTTAGTTTTCCTAAGATTGTGTTGTAATGGACTAGATTTTGAATGGGTGAGAATGCAATAAAAGAGTATCAAGGAAACAGATAGAAGAAAAAATTTGTAGTTTTCGATACAACTGCAGAGTCCCATGTCACTCAAACGTGGTTTCAACTATTAAAGGAATGGCTTGAGAAGCTTATCAGACGAAATTACCCTGAGCCACAGACGTTTAAGCGAATAGAGAGAAAAGGCCCAGACGCGGCGGTGGTCAAATTTGTGTCGTATATACTGCAAATACAAAGGATCAAGGAAAAATGGAGTATTAGCCATATGGTGCGGCAAGACACTGCCTTGGAGTGTCTTGCCGCATCATAAAACCAGTGATATGGAGTCCGAAACTACTATTTACATAACTGAAAAGAAATCTATAATCTCGAAAACCATTAAGCAAGAAAGAGTGGCGTTTTTGGTCTGTTGCCAAAGCAGACGATAGAAAAATAAAACCAATGATAGGCTTGTAGGGGTGAAAAAAGGGGTAAAACTCTATGAAGAACTAAAGGAACAATGTTATGTTGCCATGTTGCCACATGGGTGAATAAATATAAAACTGAGGAGTGTCTGAAACATTATTGACTCATTTGTCGTTAAGAGTCGTTTATTGATAAGCAATTCTTATGAAAAACGTCTGAAAGATAGTATGAAAGCATCCCTCTTTGCTCCAGTCCAAAACCGTTCTATCTGGAGGATGTATCATGTTCATAAAAGGAACAGACGCACTTCAGAGGAAATTATTTAAAACATGGACTGAAAAGTAGACAACTCTTTGGGAAAAGTGGACTTTAACAATGGAACTCATGACTGAAACTTACAAGGACCACCATGACAAACAGTTCCTAATTGGATATTAGAATCCAGGACAGCATTTCCCAAAGATCTAATTTTGAAGCCGTTCTCCTACTGGGCTCCAAACGTACTTGTTACTCGATCGTAAGATTACAAAATTGTGGAAAGAATTGAAATGTTGCGTTCTCAGATTTCGGTTTTCGAAGATGAACAAGCTTCAAATCCGTTCAATATTACGGAGACGGAGATTGAGGATGTGTATAAAGAAACGCAACTAATTGATAAAGAAAAAGAAATTTTAGTATATTTAATAAACTTACATACTTGCGTCATACAAAGATAGTGTTGCTTTAAATAAACATTTTTTTCTGTAAGTCAATTTTCATTAAACGTAATTCTCTAATAGGCTCTGCCATGCTAATTAGAGGTAGTAAGATAGGCATATACTTTGTTGGTTTATCGAAAGATTTTTCCAAATATCCAAATAGTCTACCATCAAGGATTAGAATGAATTATTTTTTACATTTTCAACGCTGTTAATACAGTGCTTTTCTGTGTGATATCAATTTTTCTCACTTCGGATACTTTTCGCAATATCGAACTGCTTAAATGTCGAACTGGTTCTGAGCCGAACAAAAAGTCAGCCATTTTGGACTGTTATGAATCCTCCCAGAGCGCTGCAACCTATTTGCAATGGTTCAATTTTAAGAATAAGGAAGCTGGCTGTATTTCTAGAAACTAATTTTGATATTTTGTAGTATGCCCAAGTCATAACTAAGCTAATGCCATGACAATCATACACAGTTCAGCGTCTTATTTTGCTTTTTGTAACTGTTTTAAATTCTTTCTCGGAATGCATAACTTCTCCCTCACAAAAAGCAATTGCTCACATTTAAAGCGAATTAAATTTCAAAATAAGCAATATCAATTATAACGTTAACTAATTTTCTTAGATTTGAAAAACTTGCAGGGTTATTGTCAAAAATGATTTAAGGTGCAAAGGGTTATTCATGCTAGACATAATATATATGTACTCGAAAGAGCCAACTTTAGAAAAGTATATAGTTTCTTGAACAGAAGGGCTAAAATCAACGTTTTTTTAGGAGATAAACTAATTCATAGATTTTTGCATGCTATTTTCACAGTGACATATAGGCTGAAATAAATTGTTTGTATAAAAATATATCTAGCTTATTCTTCCTCCTATTTTTACAGGTGTCTGAGCAGCGTGTGCAAATGAATTTTCTTGCTGAGTTAAACACGAATTCAAGCAGTGCAATTGCTCTTCATCGCAAGCCATTGACACTCAAATTACAGAAAACTTCCGATGCATTGTCAAAGATCTAAGAAAACACATCGAGTTAATTATTTAAGCACGGAGGAGGTATATAGAATGAAAAATGTAATAACTGCAGGGAATGTTAAGTCAATCTCCGTTTGAAATATCATTTACAAATTATATGGGCATTTAGGTGACGTTTGAAGACTTTTGATGACTTTTGTTGCCAACTGGAAGTTTTGCAACAGTAAAGTCGTTTAATTTCAAATATCAGAAAAGTACCAACAGAAAATTATATTTTAGGAAAACACCACGATCAATCGTGCTGAGCTAAAGCACCCATAATTACATGTTAATCTCCTGTCTTCGTAGATTAGCACTGGCAGATTACAATGAGTACGTATTTATTTATTCAAGAGAAAATTAAAATTTGGTGCAACTGTCAATTGGTTACAAACCATGTTACTACTCATTGGCCCAATATTTTGTCTAAATAGTTAAAATAATGTAATGTTTGTAAAATGACTAAGAGACGTCTTTATGCTAGATATTCATTTTTCAAAGTCAATCTGATGTTTTACATGACCTAGCGAAAATAGCAATATTAATAAAAACGAAAATATAAGTAAAAAATATTCCTTGCTTAGTCAATTAAGATTTAGAATAAAATTTGTGGGTTTTTATCAATTTGAAAAAGAGTTTGTATATTGACCAAGATCTGAAACACAAAAATCGAAATTCTAACGTTTTGAAAAGTATACCTGTATTTTATTCTACAATGTGTTCGATATAAAACATTAGACAGAGTAAATAAAAATTAAAGAATCTTCTGATTTCAACCTGCTGAAGACCAGAGAGAAGATGGCAAAGAGAGGTTGAACAGCCAGAGAGAAGATAGAGTACAGCGAATTGTGTAAAACAATAAGAAAGACAATGCGAGAGGATATCAGAGAACACAACACAATGAGAGTAAAGGAGGCAATTGAAAGTTAAAGAGAACAAAAGAAACCCATCAATAGCAGACAAGCAGGCAATGTTATAATACAAACACTCAAAGAGCAAAACGGAACCATTACCACAAATATAGAAAAATAATCTCTAAAATATGTGGTGATTTCTATGAGAACCTTTAAAAAGATGCAGTTCAAAAATCATGAGTGGAAAAAGAAGAATTACCACCAATACTTGAATGTGAAATCGAGCCTGATATTAAAAGCACGAAATACAGCAAAGGTTCGGGAAAAGAAGAAAAAATAATAGAATTTGTTAACTCTGGCAGTAAAACAGCTCCGGCAAAGATTAAATATTTTAATAACAAAACATTGAAAACAGAGCAAATGCCAGCAGAGTGGAAAAGTGCTATCATGACTGTATTATTCAAAAAGAGGGACTGACAGACTGACAAAAGAGAGCCCCCTATGACTAACAGTCACTGAAGCCGACTAGCGCAAGATAGGAGCGCGTGGAAAAGTCTGTCAATGCTATCAATTAATAGTGGCGTGACAGGGTAAAGAAGAAGAAGAAGACGTTGATGAAGAAGAATAGCTACTGTTAGGCCGCACTTTGTATGTTTATGAAAGACTATTCAAATTTATAATAAGGTATAATTACCACTAATTTTTCATATTACAAATGATGTTATCAAATAAGGGCATGTTATTTGTTCTTTGTTCAAATTAATTAATTGAGTACAATATTTTTGTTAATCTTAATAACCCTTTTTGGAGTATCAAAATTTAAATGTCTCTAGTTTGTATCTTCTATAGCTTTTGAAGTAAATAGTGAGATGTAAAGCCTCTCTGGTACATAGGAGGACTTCTCGAAACCAGAGAGTAGGTTTATAGTTTTTATTATCAAAAGTAGCCAGTATGAGATGATGTGTTTTATGAGGGTATATTCTATTTAAATGGATTTTGAATATTTGTGGACAAAACCAATAAGTCAAATTAAACTCTTCAAGAAAAAGCCTTGAGTGGGTTAAGAAATTGTTTTTAGTTTGTTGCCGTGTAAAAGCAAAGTTGAAAAAAATAACACGTTGAATTTTTTACTATTCATTTATCAGTCCAAAATGGGAAAAAATTATTTGACGGTATCATCATCATCATCATACTCATCATCATCATCATCATCATCATCATCATCATATTCGATTTTACTTCCATTTTAGATGCTGGCATGTGTTGGACGGACGAAAGAGAGGCAGGTGTTGTGCCTCAGCTCATTGTGCCAAGAGAGATATGGAGTAAAAAAATCATGTAAATTCTTGCAGGCATGATAACAAATTTCTTTCTTACCTGTTAGAAAAAGTAGGTATATATGTTTACTTCATGAAAAAACTTAAGTGGTTTAGGGATAAAAATCGAGACTAACACAGCAGGTTTCAGCAATCACTAAAGTTATTACTTTAATACTTAAACAAGCAAGGCTATATGTCACTTAAAACGTAAATGGTTAAGGTAAAGATATCACTTTCAGTAATGGTACTCCTGGAAAACAGTGGGCCCATTTTTATCTCTCACAGATTCTCATCTATGAAAGACCCGCAAGGAAGCAACAGATTAAGATAACGTGGTACAGAAAGCACGCAAGGCAACATAAAATGCAAGACATACAGATCACCCCTCCAGGACCCTCGATGGGAAGGCTCCTCCTCGGCTCCTCCGAAACCACCTTTCCTGCATGGTTGGGCCCTTCATCCGAAGCCCCGACAAAGGAGAAACCAGAGCTCTACACTTGATCTTAGCCAAAAAGGCCGAGAAGCGATACACAAAGATATACTACTTATGATGCAAATGGTCTCTTAGAAATAAAAATTCAGGAAATAAAAAGCAAGAACATAGAGATACAGAGAAAAGGAAGAACGTTGAACTGATCAGCGAGGCAAAAGGAAGAAAGAGTCTTAAAAATGAGCATCGTGTGTATGATCAGTCTTCAAAATAAAAATTTTCATGATGATTGGAAACAATAACAAAAAATGTATGGAGATACAAGGGAAATAATAAATGAAGACCATAGGAACAATTTATACAGTCGAGCATCTTTCAAAGCAATGAATAGAACTACTTCTACTTTTTCCTGCATGTAGATTGCAAAAGAAGCATAGCGATGCATCATCAAACAGATGCTAAAACTTAGAGGCTAGCATTCTGCCTAAGATATCCTATTTTTCAATTCTTAGCATGTTGGGCATCAGGGTAGTCTCCAATTTCTTAAAGCAAAGACCATTGTTAACTAAGAGAGATTGTAATCATGTCGTCTATTTCAAATTGCAACTAAGAGACAAGGCATGTAATGCAGCTTGTCAAGAGAAACAAATTATTGTCTCGTTTTGTGTTGCTATTGCAATATGCAATCCAATTTGTTCAATATATACTATAGTTATACAATAGGTATTGGATTAAGTTAAGGAGTCCTGCAAAATCTGTCTTTTCATAGACACCAACTCAAAAATGACATTAATAATCCACAAATAGGGGAATTGTAGAGTTTACAGACTTATAGTATTTATAAAGGATTAGAAATGGGTCCAGCAGGGGTCCCCTCTGGTAAAGTCAAGAAAGCTTACCCTTAGGCACTTCAAAGACATGTCCCTGTTGAGCACAAACAGTCAATTTTACTTGTTAACGAGGGAAAAAAAAATGACCGGGTTAAAGTTAAGACTTGCTCCTTACATCGACAAAAAGTTGCCGAAGCCAAGGCTTCAAAATATACCATCTTATAGATACTCTTCCAAGTAACTACTTTCAGGCCAATATAAATATATTCCGTCAATCAATCTTAAAATAGAATTTTGGATAATAAACTTTAATTATTTGCAATAAAATAAATTTAAAGATTCTTATACTATAAAGTCTTTTCATTGATTAGATCCTGACCCTTATCCTATAATTCATGTTCTTCGTTTATTATCAATATTTTCATATTTAATACTTCTTTTAGTCTACACAGTAACAGACAAAAGAACACAAAAGAAAAGCTGTAAGGAGCTGAATATAATTATTATATAAAATTAAAAGCTAAATAAAATCTGTTTGAATTATTTTATTTTTTTCAAAATTCATTTTGAATTTTGAAATTAAAATAGGTTGACCTGTCCTTCCATTATCTTTCATAATCTTGACCCTAACCCTAAAATTAGAGTTTAGAAAAAACCAAACTTTGATTCTTAGATGTTCAGAGTCATTTGAATCTTTAATTTTGAAGATGACGTTTCTTTGCCGACAGGTACAATTCAATACAACATGGTTTGTTTAAATACATATACTTCGCTGAAGTTAGAAATCTTACTTAAATTTACAAATTTTAAAAATATTTTTGACAAGGACTGCATTAATTTCTAAGTTGGACTAATTTGTCTTAGGTATTGATTTCCAAACTTGATTCGAAATCAATAGTACATAATATGTTTTAGTTTTTGGCCAGTAACAGAACTGATTCTCTTTTGAGGGAGTCATTTGCCTGTAGTGTGATGTAGCACTTTGTCCCATTTTAATACTTGTTCACTAGTAGACTTTCTGATATCCATTAAACTATGTTTTTAACTTAGTCAGTGTTCTAGTCTCCTTCTCAAAAAATAATGACCTACTTTGTGACATACGGTGTGGTTTTCAGCTATCCTAATCTGGTATCGTTTTGTCTGTGACGTGCTGTGACATTTGTTCTACAGTTGCCAGCCCATTAAGCTTTAGAAGCAGTGAATTTTCAAATATTATTTTATGGACTGCTTGACGTTTGAGTAACATTTGTTATCATACTATTTTGTCACACATTATAACAACCAATAAATTGTAAAATTTTTGATCAGACAAACTCTTACTTTGCGTTTAAACAAGACTTCACTTGACGCCTACGTATAAATTGTAGCTGATTCAATCACCGTCTATAAAGCTTCTATTGATACTACTACAACTACTACTACTACTACTACTACTACTACTACTACTACTACTACTACTACTAACAATAATGATAATAATAATGATAATAAAAATAATAATGCCCTTTGGCATACATAACAACATGGCTCTTGGTGCCTATGTGTTGTTGTTTTGTCACCAAACAATAACAAATATCCAGTCTGAATTCAATGCTGCAAAACCAGACTTAGTGCTAGTACTAAGATATCTTTCCATGTATTGTCAGCTATCAGGCTAGGAGTGGAGAGTACTGCAGTCATGAGTTGTTGTCATACAACAACAACCAGTTAAGCAATGTGCCTTTCCTCACTGGTTGTGAGGCGCCACTTGCAAGATTGAAGGGATGTTGCCATTTTAAGTTGGTTTTATATTTTATCTAACTCTTGTGGCTACAGCACATGTACCTGCATTCAACTTTCCTGGCATTTTGTTGGGCGCTAAATGTGGGTTTTTCACCCATCCATCACTCGATAATGAAAGTGAAATGGAAGACAGGGGATTCTTTGAGAACTTCAATTGCATTAACTTTTCAGCAGGATTTAGTCCCATAATTCTTATTCTCTTATTCTCTTCCAGGATATTGTTATATGGCTCTAAGAAAGCTGTGGTAAACATTTGATGTACTTTCTGTACAAGCAGGTGTACGATAAGTGTCTAATCGTAGTCTATTGCTTATATCTTCACTTAGGACTTCCCTTGCCATTCAACCACTCTTTATAACTCATGAAGAAAACACTTTGGTGACAAAGAGAGGCAAATACTCAGGCTTTTTTCATCATAACAGATCATTAAACATATTATATGTCACCCAATGCAATTCCATTTACTTGTATAAGTTCGTTGACAATTGCCCTGTAAAACTGACCTAAGGGGATTAAGTACTATGGGTGATCAGTTTTCAAATCTTGCCAAAATTTCTTTAAAGATGATTCTTGCATTTTTATCAATTCTGTTTTACTCCCAGGTCTATTCTCTACATCATTCTTAAAAGTTTCACATTGGAAAAATAATGGCTTGTTCCCATTAGACTAACATACTCTAATGTTATTGTTCTGTTTTCAATATTTTAGAAAAGGATGTCTAGATTAGGTAGCTGGGCTTTTGAATTTTTTGCTTTTTTGAGTTTCTCTTCAATTGTTTGCATTTGAATAATTTTCTTAAAACTTGTTAAATGCCTCTTATTAAGATGAATTTTCCTGCTTCTTTGGCTTATGTAAAGTCTGAGTTTATTTGGCATCTGGCAACTCTTTGTATTTTTTAAACTAAAAAACTAAAGGTTTTTTTGTGTTTTAATTTGTTTATTAACTTTCGGCAATTATTTTTCACAATCATTTTTAAAACTAGTTTAGTTTATAATGACAAACGGATTGAAGGCAATTATGAATATTGTATAAAGCTTTTGTTTTTTAAATAGAAAATAAGTTTCTTTTTTCTCTCTAAAATAATCTCTCTCTGTGGAGTCAGTCGACTCGACTAAGACTGTTTCATGAACTTTATGGCCGTTCTCCATGCTGTTCGGTCAGACGCCAGCGTCTACCAAGAGTTCGTCTCGATGTTTATTTTCTTTAGATTTCTCTTGGCCACATCCTTTAATCTCAGTTTTGGTTGGCCTTGATTTCTGCGACCTTCGCTAAGCTGTGAGTACAGAATTTGTCTTTGGATGCGGTCACCTTTCATCCTATGTACGTGGCCAAGCCATCTCAAGTTTTTTTGTATGAGGATGTCCGCCATGGAGGGAAGATCTGCTTGTTCTAGTATCTTTTGATTACTGATTTTGTGGTACCACTTCACTCCCACGATGGCCCTGAGGTGTCTCATCATGAAAGCTTGGAGTTTCTTCACTTATGATCTGTAAATTGGCTATGCCTCGGCTCCATACAGAAGGCTCGTTAGCACAACCGCTCTGTAGACCTTACATTTGACCTTGATGGAGACATGTCTATTTCTCCATAGTCTGTGCTGGAGTTTTCCAAAAGCTGCACTTGCTTGTCCCACCCTGTTATGTAATTCCTTCTCTATGTCACCGTTGCTTGAGATGTTGCTACCTAAGTATTTGAAGTTACTTGTCTGGCTCAGAGGTTCTTTGTTGATGGTGATTTGATGGGGTACAGGTGAGGGATTGAGTAGTTGGATCGGTTGGTATAGGCATTCAGTCTTTTTTATATTTATCTTTAGGCTGAATTGATTTGCAGCTTTCGCAAAGTTATCCACGAGTAGTTGCATGTCGGCAGCGCTATGAGCCACTAAGGCACTGTCATCTTGCAATGTCTAAAACCACCAACTATCTCTCACGAGATAGTTGGTGGTTTTAGACTTTGCTTTGAATTGAGATGCTTTGAAGAGGTCGGCATCATGCCGGGTTTGGATGTATATTCCCTCATGGATATTTTTGAATGCGACTTGTAGCATGGCAGACAAGTATAAAGAAAGCAGTGTTGGGGAGAGTACACAGCCTTGTTTTACACCATTTGATACAGCAAACTCTTCTGAGACATCTATCCCCTGCACTACCTTGGCCTGCATTCCATCATGCCGTCTTTTAATTTTGGTGATTATCTTTTTTAAGCAGCCAAATTTTTCGAGCACCTTCCAGAGACTCTCTCTGGATACAGAATCAAAAGCTTTTGTAAAATCTATAAATACAGCATACAATTCCATGTTCTGCTCAAAGCACTTTTCTTGCATCTGTCGTAGACTGAACACCATATCGATGGTGCTCCTATTGCTGCGAAAACCACACTGAGGCTCCGGTAGGATCTTTGGTAATATGTCTCGGTTCAGTCGGTTCAAAATGATACGTGCCATTACCTTACCCGCAATTGACAGCAGAGAGATTCCTCTGTAATTCCCGCAAATCATCTTACTACCTTTTTTGAAAATTGGTACGATGTTGTCATCCTTCCAATCTCATGGTACCTCTTCCATCCTCCAAATTTGAATAATCAAATCATGGAGCCTTTCTTTGATTTTTGCACCACCATCTTTCCAGATTTCATCAGGAATTCCGCAGACACCGGGCGCTTTGTTTTCCTTAGTTGCTGTGATGGCTGTCACCGCCTCTTGTAGTTTGGGGTCATTGTCTAGGGCATCATTGACATCGAACTGCTCGAGTTGGTCTAATGCATGCTGTTCCACACTCCCTGGTACATTAGTAACTGCTCGAAGTGTTGGGTAAAGCGGTTTAAGGTATCACTTTTAGTTTTCAAAACTGTTGTACTATCTTCGGCCAGCAGCTGGACACTACCTCTACATTTTGGTCCATATAATCTCTTCATTTCGTTGAAGAATTCTCTTGTGTTGTTATTATCAGCGGCGTATTGAAGCTCTCTGGCTTTCTCTTCCCACCAATGATTTTCGTTCGTTCTCGGGTATACTTTTGAAGCTGACGGCGGGCTTGGGTCAGCCTGGTGGCAGTTGCTCGCGTTTTCCTCTGCAGGGTCTGGGCTTTGGCATTATTCCGTTCTTCAAGCAGGGCATGTAGTACTGCATCATCACCATAGAACCAGTCCTGGTGCTTCCTCTCTGGTTTTCCTAGTACTTCTTTGGCGGTGGCAAAGGCTTGTGATTTTAGTCTCTCCCACTTATTTTCAACTGAGGCACCCATCTTATCATGGTAGTTCATGTTCTTTTCCATCTCCTCTTCAAGTTCTTTACACGTGACACTATCTTTAAGCTTAGTTGTATTTAGCTTGTGCATCAGTTGATTACCAACCCTTAGTATGGGTTTCCTCATCCGGAATGCGAACTTGCTGCGGATCATACTGTGATCGGTTGCGCAGTCCGCTCCTTTATAGGCACGAGTTGTCCAGAACATCTTACATGTCTTTTTGTCTTGTGATTACGTAGTCTAACAGGTGGCAGTGTTTGGATCGAGGGTGCATCCACGTTGTTTTGTGGCATTGTTTTTGAATGAAGAATGTGTTTGTTATTGATAGCTGATAGTCTGAGCAAAAGGAAAGCAAGAGTTCTCCATTTGTTTTGCATTTTCCAACACCCTGTTGACCTAACACGCCTGGCTGGTTCTCAGATTCACAGCTGACCCTTGCGTTAAAGTCTCCGGCGATGACGATCTTGTCTGTGTCTGGTATTTCTTTTACTGTATCTCTGAGCCTACTGTAGATCTCCTCTTTACTTTCCATTGTAGGAGCATAGACCCTTACTATTGTGGCATACTTCCTACCATCTAATGACAGCCACATGGTCATAATCCTGTACTTGATCGGCGTTGGCTCTTGTTCTAGTTTATTCGCAAAGGAATTTTTGATCGCGAACCCAACTCCTGCTTCTCTTCTTTCATCTTGAGCTTTACCACTCCAAAAGAATAGGTAGAGTCCTTACATTCCATTCTGCAAGGTGTATGAATTTTCTATTAATTCGTATGCGTCCTAGCTTATTTTTCCCTGGCTGTCGGAGCGGGGACAGGCCAGCGCGAACCTTGTTAACCCGGGCGACGTTCGGGCCGGTATGTAGCGATGAATTTCTTGTCATAACGTCCATGAAACTACATGCGAAGGTGTAAGTGAAGCCTGGGTTTCGCCGCACCATGTTCACTCTCTCGACAGCAGAGAGGTTGTCCAGCGGGCAAGATCTGGTCAAGACATGCTGGTGCTTCTCTGTTGCAGTGGTTGGCCGGGAGATAGGTATGTTTATTCCCGCCCTCTAGTGCTACCACGGGACACTACTTTTGGTACATGGCCGTTGGCTGGAAAGCTCGTCCGCTCTTAGGTGAGTACCCACCTGATTTTTCCTCGGGGTTTACTCCCGAAGCCTTTTCCAAGTATGGAATAGCTGCAAAGCAGCGGGGTTGGGACTGGCTGGTGTGTTCCTCTACTAGATGGAGCTACTACAAAAACCTAACAAGACTATCATGCGATAAGGAGTTCACCAGCAATTTAAGGTGCACGGACCCGCTGGGACATGATTCACAGCCCCTCTTCACAGATGTCACTAGATCTTACCCTATTCCTCCTAACAAACACACCAGCCAAGCACGGGTAATGCGCTGGTAATGCGCCATCCCAGTATTCACGGAGGACTACTCCGCGCCCGTCTTTTTTCTCTCCAAAATAATAATAACAATAATAATAATAAAAATATACACAATATATATATATAAATATATATAATATATATATGTATTTAGGTCTTTCACTCCAAGAAAGGCATTGAAGCCACATCTTATGCCGAGGGTTACTTTTCTTATTTTATTAATATAGATCATAGATGACTATGCCTTTAAACACAACACATCTTGAACTTCCTTATGCCAAGTTTTCTTTAATAGAAGCCGTGGGTTGTATTCTCTTTAGAAGCAAAAAGTATCCTGCTTCTTTTTAAGGGTATATTCATTAAAGAATGACTGTTTTTCTCAAGTCATTTAATTATTATTTTTTACGATGAAATTCATTATAATACTATTTAAATTCCGATATAAAGAAAGGACCAAGTTATAGGAATGGGTTCAATGGGTTATCAAGGGTTCGTAAATAAATCGAGAAAAAATGTGAAGAAATTCTTTCATACGTGTTGGATAGCAATTACAAGTGATCATGAATGGTTTCTATTCAAGGAAATAGAGTACACACCAACACACCAACACACCAACACACCAACACACCAACACACCAACACACCAACACACCAACACACTAACACACCAACACACCAACACACCAACACACCAACACACCAACACACCAACACAC
>RDPX01000028.1:463170-480961 GCA_003991215.1 Morbakka virulenta | reverse complement strand
AGAGAGAGGTGGGTGTGGGGAGAGGGAGAGAGAAAGGGAGCGGAAGAGAAAGTGAAAGTAAAAATATAAAAATATAGATGGATAGATAAATAGATAAGGAGATAGATAGAAAGATAGATAGATAGATAGATAGATAGATAGAGAGAGAGAGAGAGAGAGAGAGAGAGAGGGATAGAAAGAAGGGGAAGAGGGAAAGAGAGTGGAAGAGGAGGAAAAAGAAAAACAGAAATGTGTAGGTTTTAGAGAGTTTTTGTTATTAGGATTGACGAAAAAGACAACATCCTTAAGAGAAAGCATTCTGTAAACACTTGACTTGAAATCAAAGACAAATTTTATGCCAAGTTTTAACAAAATCGGATAGGTGCCTCTTTATTTAAGGTGAGTGCGAGTTTTTTTAACCTTTTTTGTTACCTTTGTTTTTACCATTTTTGAAAAATCAAATATCTGTGACGAACAAAGTTGCGTCTTCTATCATTACGAGCCGAAGCAGTACCTAGAAATAAGCTCTGCAATTATCTTAGAATGGCTAAATATACTTTGAAAAATGGTAGCCAGTACACCTTTAACACAAGAAAATTATATTTAAGTACAATGGTTAATTAAACGCCTCAGACCGAATTTGCTTTTCCTTGTCAACAGCATAAGTCTTCGTTACAGATTATTTTAGATTATTAGTAGGATATTTAAGGTATCAGGACTGAAAAACCCCTTAAATGTTCCTGTAAAGTATCAAATCATAAGAAGGGAAAAAAAGAATATTTTAGGTACTGATTTATAGCAATACAAAGTTATATCACATAAGATAGAATGATTTATTTATTGCAAACTAGGGTGAATATAGGTTTAATTTCAAAACGGCGTAAATAATCCTGACACAAAATCATGCAACAACCCTCTCAAATGTACAAAATTGGCAACGGGGTTTAGGAAAAATAATTATTTCTTACCAAGGCTTTTTGTCCGATCTGTTATTGAAATTCAATTTTACATAATGAGTTCATTTAATATAAATATCAAACGCAGTTTAAGTGGCATGATAAGATTAAATAGGTGGAGAAAAAAAATTGGAAAAATTAAATACGAAATAAACGCAAGTGGAAAGTGAAATCAAAGGAGCTACAGTGGAATCAAAAATCAACCAATTAAGGTCGATTTTTAATTAAAAGGCATGTATTGGACTGATGTATGTAAGGCATCCATAAAGTTAGAATAATAAGCCACATTGCTCAATCATTTACATGGGTGCAAAGTAAAAGCTAAAGCATAGTATAACACAGTTCAAGCCGTGAGTTAACATTCTAACTGATTATCTGAAATCAAAGAAAATTAGTGGAGATGGATGAATATAGGAAATGTTTAAGTACAAGAAAAGAACATATTCTTTTAATTGTTGATGGTCATTTTTATTGAAGGAGTGTTAGTCATTTTCAGTATTAATAGACTAATCAACACAGCATTATGAAGTATGTTGCAAAGGAAAAGAAAAACATGCCAAAAAATCTAAAAATCATGTTCTAGTTCGATGTGGGTACAGAACTGTCATAAAATGGGCAATATTTAATTAAGGAACTCTAAAAGGACGATATGATTAATGTCGAGATTAGTGCTAGAAACGAATTAGAAGATTCTAAAAGAATATTTGAACTATTAGGTATTGGTATCTGTAAAAATGTGATGTGTGTCTCATTGCTAATGGTTCAGGAAAAAGGATTTTGTATTAAAATGATCACCATGGGGTGGGAGTGGGGAATTTTGAATCTTTTAGGCCATTTACAAACCCAGAATGTTAAAAATTACTGTCAAGATAAAGTCTTTATGTAATAATAACAATTTATCATAATCCCATGGTACTGTGACAAAGTATTTGCTCAATTAAAAAAGGACAAGTGTAAAACTCAGCGAAGTTAAATGCTCCATAATATTGGGTAGAAAAATATTGGTTAAAAGCAGAAAATATCTTTGATTCAAAATTCAAACGTCAACTTGATACATTTTTCTTTTCTGCCTATCTTAACATAAGATTTATGTAAGATTATGTTTGTATTTTATTTGGACGACATCATTTAGCTTTGCTTAAGCTTTTCATTTTAAAAGTTTAGCTTTATTGCTTAGATTTTGATTTCTGCCAAATATTCCTTGAATTTTTATTCAAATTGTAGAAATTTCCTGAGGACCACTGTGCAAATTAAGGAGACAAAAATAAATATCTGTTTGTTAGTTTGCTTTGTAAACACAAATGTGAAATGGGTACCTTTTATGGAACAATTTGAAAAAAATCCAAACCAAAACAGCAACAGAAGATTCCTCCCCCGAATAGTTAGGCACAAGAGAGAAGATCTACACGAAAATTATCTTCTTTTTGGACGGTATAGACGGAGGAAAAGCCATCGATTGTATAAACTTTAATAGTAATTTGTATATCTCGGTGAAAAAGCATATCATTTTAAATGTAATATCTGAGTTGGTTGAAAATGGAAAGGTTATTTCAAAAAGTCTACGTTGTCCTTATTAAAAGAATTAACAAAGGGATAAAAAAAGGAGAGTGTATTCCAGCTTAGGATCCACTGATTCTTAAATTAATACCCTCGCAATGTTAAAAAAATTATTGTATGTTATGGTATTTTGTATTTAAACACTACATACCAATGCGAGAGAACGAAACAATTAGATATTGGTCTTTTTTCTATGGAGGACAACTGAATGGGTTTTATTTCTTTTAGGAGCCAACTAAAATCAACGCCTTGAGGGAAAAAAACTCTGCAAACAAGAAAGGCATTAGCTCTTTACCTGGAAACCATTCACAAAGTACCCAAAGGACAGCACCATTTCGTTTCTTACCTTGTTAAAATGTCATGTTTTGCTTTTAATGCTGAAACTATTGAAAAACATCCGGCAAGACTATTCGCATCTTACATTTTTTGTTATTACTCAGTATTTTCCCACTTAAATCTATATTTGTGTTCTCGTTTAATGTTATTAATGCATAAACAGGACCCATTTGGAGGGCTTTTTGCTTTGATACCTTAACGATATATTCTGACATAAACAGATTTTGTAAAAAAAACCCAACTCTACTCTATTTCTTCGGGAGATAGTAAAATGAAGGCTAATATGCTTTAGAAATATTTACAAATTAACTGGAACACTGCAACAACTATAATCTTACTGACGAGTTGTTGAACAGTTTAAGGTTTGAAATAAGTTTACACGAATCATGAAAATAATGAGCAGGCCAATTTTAGCTGAGACAGGATAAACCTCGTTCTTGTGTTCATTTAGAATTAAACCGGACTTTTTTTCTTTCCAATATCAGCTATCCTGACACTGAGAGTGCTTTGTTAGGGTGTGATTTACACTAATTGTGTGGTGTGGTTATTTACATGTTTGAAAATTAAATTATTAGTGAAAGTTTTATAATATGTCAATTTACAGAAGTGGTATCATTTAACAAATATTTACCTTCAGCTAAAAGTGGTTGAGTAGCTTCACCTTCTACGTTCTTCATTTCCTTTTCTTTTCTTTCTAATAGCATATCATTTCCTTCCATTTTTTTGCTATTTTCTGTATCGTGTTCTTCGGTTTTATTTTTCAGGCATAGGATGTCACGGACCATAAAAGATGTCATACTTTTTTTGCTTAATTCACTGCAATTCATTTCTGGTCGTAGTCTTTAAAATAATCAAGCTTTGAAATCCACCTATAAAATCTTATATTCAGGCCTTGATTGATCAATTCTAATACATTGTAAAATTTTTTGTTGAAATGATATGAAATAGCTCTTTTATTTGTCTTTTGGGAGAGAGAATTGTCTGATGACCCTCTTCTTGATCAGTAGGAGTTCTTCACTTCTAAATAGAACATATATTTTGTATTCTTTCAACGGAAATTGTGCCCTCACAATGGCTATGTTAATTACAAATATAATACAAAGCAAATCTGATAGACTTTTCGGCAGCTATTTTATGGGAATCGAATAAGAAATTATAGTTATTATTAACATATTCATTAAAGTCCTCTCGAGTTTAATTCCCAGTAACATCACAGGGAACACAGAACAAGCTGTTCTTTAAAAAGTTACTTTCATATTCAAATTTACTTTGATAATTTTGTAACCACCTTTCTACTATTACACAAATGAAGTTTGATATTTTGCGTCGTCGATTTTGTTTTTTGCAAGTAAAGATTGATTTTAAACCAGCACTTTCGTAACTCCTGCAGAAAAAGTATACTTTCATTGTAAAATGACAAAGAAAAACGGCTGAAGTAATTGGCTTTTTCTTGGTTCAGCTGATATTTTTATTAGAGAGTTGTCAAAAGTTTAACTTTTATTTTCTCATTTCTTGACAGTTATGATGAAAATAAATCGGGTTTTAGGGTGGGTAAAAAATTCTTAATTTAGGTTGTTCAGTATAATACCGAAAGCTTATACTTTAAAATCACATCACTAAAATTAATATTGAGTTAAATAATGAGCTAGCCACTCAACCCAATGTATCTAATTACGCCTAAAAACACATTTCAAATCAGAATACAGGAACACTGCACTAATACTCTAGATACCTAAATGTCTTTTGAATATATATGGTACATTCGATTCGGTTAACCGTATTAGAGTGCTCGATAAATAAATGCAGAGCGTAATCTCACTCGTCAGGAAATGTACATTTCCTGACGAGTGAGTAAAATCACGAAACAGGCTTGTCGAAATGGATAGTGTAGTTTTTTGATTCTTTCCAACTTATTATATCTTTTATATATATATATATATATATGTATATGTGTGTGTGTGTGTGTGTAAGAAAATTTCTTAGCTTGAATTGGAGATAAATCAGTTCCTTTAAATGAACAGATTTTTTCACATTTCTATTTAGCTGTAGAACTCAGGATAATGAGAATTCATAACACAATTACTAAAGAAGTCAAAAGTAAGCCTGAATGGGAAGTAATCAATTCGGATAACTCAAAAAATTCAGGAAATGAAGAATGGTATTGGAAAGATTTGGTTTGTTATCTGCTGTGCGTAATAGGGATAATTACTTCATTAAAATAAACTTTTCAAAGAAATCTTTAAATATTTGGTGTTAAATTTGTCAGTAAAGGTTTTTCAGCTTAATGGACTTTAAAATGTAGTCTTATTTCAATTACTCATTTTGACCAAGGTGAACTGCCTTGCCTCATTATAGACATTTTACATTGAGTTGTCATTGGCGCTTACAAAAGTATATTGCCTTGTGTCCTTTCTTTGCTTTTGATAAATGACTAATAAAACCTGCATTTCTTTTCAGCGAAACTACTTGCTTTGTGTTCTGATTCTGTTTTCAACAGTTCATCGATGGCTTTAAAACCCAAGATGACGGAATACCAGCATTCAAAGTCCCTTAATATAATAATTGAAAATTCGTTCTGTATAATAATACATCTATTTCCTCAGAAGTTGATAAACACGCTGTGTCTGCTTGTAAGCTGCAAATATTCATGTTTTGTCACACAAAATGTTGTCCACAAAAAATGCTTCGATTCTTGATTCATCTTTTTGTTATGTCAGCAAAAAGCGTAGGCATTATTTTTAAAGTGATAGCTCTTATTTCCTGTCAAACATTTGAAGGTTTCCTTCATCAAGTAAATTCTGTCAATATTTTATACTTTGGAGAAAGGAATTTTCGTGATGGGCCCAACCGGGAAATGTTTATATTTTGCAGGGATCTCATTTGGCCCAGAGACTTATAAACAAAAATGTCGCAGATACAAAATTTTGTTCTATAAAAATATTAACTTCTTGCGATAAAATACAACGAAAAATTTTCAAGGCAAGTTTATATATGATTGATACTTTCGCTCGATTTTGCGCTTTATGCAAAAGACAGCCAAATCCTGGAAAGCTTTGTCCTTGAGAGTTGATCCGTTTCAAATAATTGATTTGTTGAAAGAGACATTTATGAAGTATGGCCATATTACATAGTTCAAACAAAACAAAAATACAAAAAAGCACACCAAACCACACTGAAAGTAAAATATTAAGCCTTAAACGATTGTCAGCTTGTCAGTAAGGTCAAGTTACAGCGGTTGTAAGTCAGTCACTTATAAGTCAACATTTGCTGTTCGCTTGAAAAAATAAAAGATATTATCAGTCAAGGCCAGAATGAAGAATGCATAGTAAAATTATGCAAAGTAACGTTTAAATATGACACATTAAAGTATACGCTGTCAGCCACAGGGAAGCCTTAACAATGAAGTTTGAAGCTTGTATTTGCAGAGGATTTTTGCAGGGAAGGATTTTTTTTCAGAATTTCACGGGTTTAAACGTAACACAGAAATCAAGTAGTGGGAAAATTATTTTTTTAGTCAATCTTTGGTATTCAATTTCCATTTATTGTAAAAATTTCAGGGTTTGCATCAAACCAGAAAAAAATTGCTTCTTTTTTAATTAGTTATTTGAGATATAATTTTAACTGTTAAACTGGTGATTTTAATAATCCAGGCTAAATTTTTATCCCGAACTTAAAACTGATTGCTTTGTTGTATTTTTTGTTGAGATTGCGTTCGAGAAACAGCCTGTTATTATCTCTCTTAACAATGTATTATCTACTTCGAGACTGCAAATTGGGTCCAAATTGTTCCAATGAAGATCTTTTTAAAGCAAATTATAATGTCCAGATCGGGTGGTGGAGTGAAAATATATGATGATGATGTTAACTAAAGCAATAGAGAATGAGTGGGATTCTCACTTGAAATACTAGCGACTTACAGCGAGTCTAATTACCCGACACTGTTCCACAATTATATGCCTTACTAATATTTACAATACTGATGAGTGTGGGGTTCTTACGATGTGCATCAAGAGAACTTCCTACATCCGAGTATTGATTCTCACTTGTTAAGACGTAAAAGTGTACCATCCCACTTACTCCAAATGGGCAAAGAAGTTCGGTTGTAATCACGTGAAATATTTAACGAAATACTCAGGAATCTTTAGTACAAATGTCAACAAAAAGTCAACTTTTTGCAATTTTCTTGCCATTTCAAATTTGGCAGGTTTGTCTTTGTTATTTAGTGAATTCGGTGTGTTCTTTTCTAAATTATGATGGATTTTTTCACCTCCGTCGTCGAAACATTTTATTTATAGAGACTCAGCTCTTAACATGGTATCTATAAAGTTAACAGAAACCTTTCCAATCGTTTTCTACTCTATCCATTTAGGTACTTTCAATGGAAAATTCCCAAAATGTGATAAATTTTTTACTTACAATATGCTGTCTACTCTATGTGTGTACACTCAGCACAACATTCACAAGTTGGTTTTTTAACCGTTAATATGTGGCCTCTGTTGAATTTCGGCTGTAATGAGTGCCCTCGGATCGCTTCTCGTCCTTTTGGCTAAGATCAAGTGTAGAGCCCTGGTCTCTCCTTGGTCGGGTCTACGGCTATAGGGCCCAACCACACAGGACAGGTGGTCTTGAGGTGCTTAAGCTTTGGCTGATGACCAACCCAAGAGGAAGGATCTTCCCACGGAGGATCCTGGAGGGGCGATCCGTATGTCTTGCATTTTATGGTGTCTTGCACACTTTCTGTCCCACTTTTTCTTGATCTGTTCCTTCCGTTCGGGTCTTTCATAGATGGATATCTGTGAAAGACAAAAATGGGCCCATTGTTTACCAGGGGTTCCATCAATGAAAGACCCAGTAAGTGCCCTCATTCGTTTTAGTCACTCGTCAAAGCTATAAAACCAGGGTTTTGAAACAAAACGCCAACTCATACTCAGTCTATAAATCAAGGAGAAAATTTAGCAATGAAATGCAAGTATCGTCTTATTTCAGTTATGTTTGTTATTAGTACTCTTGGCAATAACCAATAGGTCAATGATGTAGCATCTTTGATCAAATAGAGGTGCTGGTTCTCGTTTAAGTTATCAAAGAAAATATGTTTAATTGGATTGGTAAGAATGGCTTATATAAGGTGAGTAAAAGTCAGCCTCCAGCAAATTAATGATCTTTTCAAGCCCTACAGAAATAATAATAAAAAAAACTGAATGAAAAAAAAGAAATAAAAGGAATAAAAAAAAATTAAAAAAAAGTAATAAACTAAAATAGATAAAATTTCTTTTATGTCGTTATTTAATATTTCTTACATATTATTTCCTAAATATTTTAACAGGTAATGGGATAACTGAGTTTACTTCATCAAGCTTTTCTAGGCAGCAGGATGCCGCATTACTCAAAATCACACACATTTATAAATAAATAAATATGTACATATATACACATGTACTTGTGTGTGTTTACTTTTCTTATACAAGTGAATTCTATTGTCTATGCAATGAAAATGAAGTTTTAAAAAATTAGCTGAACTGAGCTTTCATGGTCATCTCCTTAATCATCTAAGCTACCCAAATTACCTTACATTCTTTTTTCATATCGTTTCTACAACTTAATCTTCTAGTTGGTTATGGGGTATTTTATTTCAGTTACCTATCGTTAGACATTTCATTCAAATGTACACATGTAAGCTTTAGACTCGCACAGAACGACAACTTTTTTTGCCAAGGCAGACACATATGACATCAATAAACATAGGTGACTGAGAAAATTGAAAAATAATATTTAAGAAGGGAATGTGAATTGTAAAAATTATTCAAAGAGGGCAATTTAAGTTGCACTCAACGAAGGTCGAACCAGTGACTGCTACTTTTATCAATATATGAAGTATGACTTCCACAACACTTTATTTAGCTATTCTTAGAATACAACATTAAATAGATATCTTTTATAAATAATCTACTAATATATTTTAATGGTCTTATTATTAAAAATTTAAAGGTGTCAGGATATTTCTTGTATTCGCTAAAATATACTTTTGAATACAAAAATTAAAAGAGAAATTAAGTTAAAACATTTGATTCAAAAACCTCATAAGATTAAATGTAATACAGAATTTACTTTCCAATATCTTAAATTGTGAATCTGGCAAAACTACAGCAATTAAAAAAAATAATGACATCATTAATTTTAAACAATGGCTCAATTTTGTATATTCATTGCAATTAAATTTTGTTTGAATAAAGTGAATTTAATATTTTAGAAGAGAAACGAAGTTTAATAGTTTGATTTAAAAAATGTCAAAATTTTGAAAGTAATAGAGAATTTAATGTCCAATGTGTTAAGTTTGTGTTCTCGAAATTATAGCTTTTGCAAGAACTACAGCAATTTGGAAATTTATAGACAGCCTCCAAACTGACGAATAGCTTTATTCTTTTGTATTCGTTGCAAATAATTTTTGATTAATGTGAATTTACTACAAAAGTGATTTCTTCATCATATTTTATTTGATGGAAAAGGCTTTTAAAGAATTAACGAATGAATGCAATTCGTGTGAAATTTACCATTTTCACAAATCACAACAATTAGAGCATAAATTATTAATTTATATATTTATCTCTTTATTCATTCATTTTTCTTGGCATCCTTCTTCGCAAAATAATCACTTTTTTGTATCCAGTGTCGTTACTACTTCACCATTTACTGGAAGGGCTTCATATTGATTTTTTGTCTTGTGTTTTTTTATTATCCTGCTGCTCTTTTGAGGCACTTGTTAACCTCTCACAAAGTTATCTATCACTAAGCGTACCCTCCGTCTCTATTTCATCGTCAGTTGCCAAATAGCCTTCATATTCGTCCGTAATTATGCCATTTAAAATGTTCTCCTTATTAAATGCACAAAACATTTCATTTACATCCTCTGTCAATCTGGCCATAAAAAAATTGAAATTATTTTTGTTTTAGCTAGCTTTCAGGCATCAGCTAATAAATGACTAGCATCTAGAAATGTAATAGATTTTGTTACAGTGCTAGTATTATTCATTTGACCAAAATCAATTACTTTGGCTATCCTTTGCCATAAAGTTGATCTGTATTAATGCTTGATGTTTCGGACCATCCCTTGGTTCAATGGTTGTACCGTGGAATTGGTGTTGGGTGGCAAAAAAACATGTTTCACGTCATTTAATACAACATTAATATTGTATGGAGTTCAGTCAGGTAGTAACAGACATTCCTTTTTATTTTGTCGATCCATATCCTTGTTAAACTCCAGCAGTCATTTTAAAAACATATCGCAATCATTCATATCTTTTTATTTGCTTTGTACTGTGCATGGGGTTGCCTTCCTCCTCTAAAACATCTTGGGAAGGCTGACTTCCCGAGCACAAATCGTTTTCTCCTATCGCTTCCATAATAGTTGCAACATACCAGTGCAGTTATTCTTTCTTTATTAACTTTGTGTCCTGCAGGTTTTTCGTGCTTATACACCATTTAGGTCTGTGGCATCTCAATTAAAAATATTTTCTGCACTGTACCATCAAGGCTGTGTTTTCTCACCAGACCTCTTTAATCTGTACAGTGAGAAAATTCTTAGACCAATAACCAAAGAAGATGGTTTTAGAATCGGTAGGCACAACATGAACAACATTCGTTATGCTGACGACACAACATTAATAGCAGAATCTCCAGCAAAATTACAAAGGTTACTGGATGTAGTAGTTGAGGAAAGTAGAAAGAAAGGGGTAAGTATCAACCGCACAAAGACTTATTGTATGGCTATCAGCAAAGAGAGCAGCATGTTGGAATGTCCAATAAAAATCAAGGGAGAGATAATTCAGCAAGTTACTAAATTTAATTATCTCGGCAGCTTAATTACATCAGATGGAAAAAGTTTGATAGAAATCAATAAAAGAATTGCAACAGCAAAAGATGTGTTCCAGCGAATGTCTACAATTCTAAAAAGTCGATCACTATCTCTAGACACAAGGATAAGAATACTTAACTGCTACATAATTCCGGTACTCACATATGGTAGCGAAACATGGACCATGACACCTGGATTAGAAAAGAAGTTAGAGGCGACTGAACTATGATTTTTAAGACGAATGCTCAGCATACCTTGGACCGATCATGTCGCCAGCGAAGAAGTTCTCAGAAGGTCAGGATGTCAAAGGAAAATTCTGTTAACCATACGCAAACTACAGCTCCAATTCTTAGGGCACGTGATAAGAAAAGAAGGATTGGAAGAGCTAGCACTGACAGGAAAGATAGATGGAAAGCAAGGTAAAGGAAGGCCAAGAACAACCTATATGGCAAGGATAGCATCATGGACAAAGAGAAGTAAGGATCGAGATATGTGGCGGAGCATGATCGCCGACGTTCTAGGAGGACATGGCACTTGAGGAGGATGAGGGGGTACCATTTAAAAATGTCATGTCAAATTTTTTTAATCCAGTGATCCACCATTGCTTGGTCATGGTTTTGCTTGTCTCCATGAGATTTTTTGAAAAAAATGGTTCTCTTACACCAGCGTTGGATTCAAGGTTTGCTTTGAATACCTTAATTGAACAATTCTCTTCCCTGCTGTATTTCTCTAGCCAAAAGTATTGGTCCTGAGACATAAACCTTGCCTGCAGATACAAGCAAAAAAGTGTCGCATCCAAATATTCGTGTGTCGAGGTTCTCTTCTTTTCTCTGTTTAAGTATTTCCTGTTTCTAAATTTTGCAACAATTTTAGCTCTCTCGGTTTTGATTTGTGAAATACATGATAATGAAATTTCGAACATTTCAGCCACTCCAACCTGCCACATTTCCTTACCAAGCTGTTGAACAACCTCATACTGTTTGGTAAGATCTAGACCTTTGCAGCTGAGTAGTTTTGCTTTTGTGAAGAATTATTGTACTGCATTCACCTGCGATAAAAAAAAATGAAGAAGTGGTTGCCTCCTTTCCCTGAAATTCTACCAAAACAAATGCTATACTTAGTCTACTTCCGGATATAAACTTGTGTTGCAGATGTGTTGTGACGTCACTTTAAAGATATTCCCTACCGAGACTGCCTAATCATATTGTTACGTGGTACTGTCACCAGCGGCGAAATCTAAGACTATGGTCAAAGTTTGGAAAAACCTCTTGAAAATTATGCAAAAACCCGATAAAAAAGTATATTTGGCAACAAATTTTCTATGCACTTAACCATTACATCCGATTATCCGATATCCAATTAATCGGAAATTTTTTTATAAAAGATGAGCTTGTGTTAGTAGTTTTCAAGTTTCTATGCGACTGAGCGATTTACACGATTAACCGATATGCAATTGGATGACACGTATGTATTTGAAAAGAAAAACCAAATTTAATCGTTTTGATTTCAAATACCAAATGATTAAACAATGAACAGACTTCAATGTTCAATGTGTCTAGTTTGGATTACTGAATATGTGGCTCTTACAAGAATTACAGCAATACAAAATATATAGGCACTATTCAATTTGAACAATGGCTTAATATTTTGTGTTCGTTGCAATCACTTCTGATTTAAATAGAGTGAATTTGTATTTTAAAGAAGCAACGAAGTTTAGTCGTTTTATTTTGAAAAAAGACAAACTGTTGGAGAATTAAAGACTTCAATATCAAAATGTTGGATTGTCGCAAGAACTACAGCAAATTGAAAAAATAAAGACTCTTCAAAGAAATAGAGTGTCGAAACCTTTTTTATACATTTTAATTCATCTTTGTTTCAATTAAGAGAGAAAGAAGTTTAATCATTTAATTTTCAAAAATCCCAAAAGATTGCAAATATTACAAACTTTACTGCTCAATACGTTAATTCTGGGTTATCGAATGTATGGTTCCCGCAAGAACTATAAGTTAATTCTGGGTTATTGAATGTATGCTTCCCGTATGAACTACAAGTTAATTCTGGGTTATCGAATGTATGGTTCCCGCAAGAACTATAAGTTAATTCTGGGTTATTGAATGTATGCTTCCCGTATGAACTACAAGTTAATTCTGGGTTATCGAATGTATAGCTCCCGCAAGAACTATAAGTTAATTCTGGGTTACCGAATGTATAGCTCCCGCAAGAACTATAAGTTAATTCTGAGTTACTGAATGTATAGCTCCCGCAATAACTATAAGTTAATTCTGGGTTACCGAATGTATGGCTCGCGCAAGAACTTTAATTTATTTTCTGGGTTATTGAATGTATAGCTCCCGCAAGAACTACAAGTTAATTCTGGGTTACTGAATGTATGGCTCCCGTAAGAACTATAAGTTAATTCTGGGTTACCGAATGTATGGCTCGCGCAAGAACTTTAATTTATTTCTGGGTTATCGAATGTATGCTTCCCGTATGAACTATAAGTTAATTCTGGGTTATCGAATGTATAGCGACCGCAAGAACTATAAGTTAATTCTGGGTTACCGAATGTATAGCTCCCGCAAGAACTATAAGTTAATTCTGGGTTATCGAATGTATAGCAAAAGCAAGAACTATGACAGTTTACAAAATGGACACTCTTTAATCTGAACAATGGCTTTATTTTTTTTGCAATAACTGCCATTCACTTTGTGTGTATAAAGTGAATTTAATATATTTAAATAGAAATTAGATTTAATCGTTTGATTCAAAAATCACCAAAAGTTGCATAATTGCAGAATTTACTGGCCAAGGTATTGATTCCCGTTTATTGACAGTGTGGTTCTTGGAAGAACTACGGGCATTTCAAAAAGTAAAGACTTTTCAATTTGAAAAGTGTCACCATTTTTCGTATGTATTTTATGCAATTAATTTCTGGTTATCTGAAGTAAATCTTAATATTTTAAGACAGAAACGAAGTTTAATCTTTGATTTAAAAAATTCCTAAAGATTGAAAGTTTTACAGAATTTGATGTGTAATAAGTTGAATCGGTATTATCGAATATGTGACTTAATAGAACTACGGGCAGTTGAAAATTTAACACGAGATTATTCAATGAAAAGGGTGCCATTTGTGTATTCGTTGCAATTTATTTTTGTTTGAATAAAGTGAATCAAGTCTTTAAAAGGTAAACAAAGTATATTCTTTAGGCCCTCAAAAATTCCTGTAAAATGAAAGTATTACAAAATTTAGTGTCCAGTTTATTGAGTTTGGATTATAGAATGTATGGCTCCATTGAGAACCACAGCAATTTGAAAAATTAAGGAAATCTTCAATTATAGGAGTGTCTGGGTTTTTTTCCTATTCACTGCAATTCACTTTGCTTTGTAGAAAGTGAAAATTAATATGTAAAAGGGAAACGAAGTTTAATCATTTGATTTAAAAGTCCTAAAAGATTGAGAAATTGATGTCCAATATGTCGCTTTGTGATTTTGAATATGTGGCTCTCACAAGTAAATGTCATACATATTACTTTGGATCGCGACAGTTGATGATCGTTGAAATGATCGTTGAAATACTTAAAATAATAAATGGTTCAGAAAGGTGCAGCTTAACAAGCACATGGAAGTCAATCCAGCTCAACAAAAAAAGCTGAAAATGAGTAACAAATGAGAAGTAACAGAACAAATTATAAGACAGCTTTCATCAAACGGTGTACCAAAGTTTCAGATTTGAGCACCTTATATAATCATAAAGTTTATGTTATTTGAAGTGATGTAAGCTAAGTAAAAAAGCTTTTTATAACAAGGATATACTATAAATAAATTAGTGTAACACTGCGGTCTATTTGTTCTGGAAACAAGAAGGATAAATCTATGGGACTGCATTTTGAGAAATTTGAATTGGAAAAGCCTATGTTGATGATGTTAAAGTTTGAGAGTCATTGATAGATTGATATCAAGTTAAGTTGTAAACTTTGAAAGCGGTATACATCGGGGATATAAATCCATTTCTTAACATAAAGATGAGTTTATAGACCATGTCCTGGCAATAAAAGTTAAGCAAATTTCACTAAATATTTTTAGCATTGGCCTTTGAATTGTCAGTACATTTCTTGTTTACTTTAGTTTTTAAAAGATAACTTGCCTGTTTTCTATTTTGGATAGTCTGAAAATGTCTGCAACAACGAAATAAATAATTCAAAGTTCCTTATGTCTATAGGCCTACATTAATATATTTGAGGAGCAAAAAAGACCTGAAATCCAGTAAACATTAACTAATCCGAAGATAAACTGTACTTAATGCCGATAAAATAAGGATAGATGGCTGTTAAAGAAATGGAATAAAAGGAGGTGGCCATACATTTATTGAATAAAATGAGAAATCAATCCTGTTTGATCAACCCGACAAAAAGTATTAACCAGGCACCTTGCCTACATAGCTTATCAGATTTATATTTGTCTTTCCATCCAAAGAAGCCAAAACCGCAGAGTGTAAGGATAACAGACCAATAACTTTATCGTTTGTGTGATAGTTTCACACAAACGATAAACTTGCTTGAGAAAAAAAATACACTCAGACCAGCTGGAAGACTGACTATAATATTTTAAACGCATTGCAATAAGAGTTTGTGAATTTCACATATAAATGTTACTTTATTATTCAATGTAAAAGTTAGTCAATATTTCTAAGAATAATTAAATCCAGTTGTGGTTACCCTCATATCAATTTGGCAAGATTTTATGCCACTTTAATCTCATATTAAGCCGAAATCATTTTGGTTTTCAAGCTTTTACCCCAGACCACACAAAGCGCAATAAACACACAACATAAGCTTGACTTTGATTTAGGCTGCTGGAATAAATGGATCTGGGCTTGAAAGGGACGTTTTCGCACTATGGGATCCTTAGTCGTACATACAATTGGCATGAGATATCCAGTACAAAATTGCATTCAGTTGTGAAGCTTCGACGTGCGAGAATGAGATTACCTTTTGCCACTTTAGCCTTGGCCGTCGATTTCTCTAGTGATGGTATCACGAAAAAAGATCCGGAAAGGAAAAGCTGGCGCAAACCAATCCTTATATTTAAGTACGAATATTCGACATAATTTAACCAATAACGACGTAAAAGGGACTGGAACTTGATTTAAAGGTCCCTCTCCCGGCAGGGGAAGGCAGAGGCTTTTCTGGTTGTCATCATGAGAAATCCTCATAAAGGAGAAATGAGAACAGATTGGACAAGAAAAATGAATACGACTGTGATGAGATACTTTTTAAAGAGTGACCCAAATAAAAGAAGTGACAGAAAGAGAATGCATGAGATCTAGAGTTACAACTGTTTGATATATCTGAGCAGAAACTAGATGAGCTCAAAAATAAAGTTGAGTGTAGCATTGATCAGGACTCTGAAAGGGATGATGCAGAAAAAAATACTGAGATTTACTGCTGACCATGGTAAAGTTTATGAAACTGAAAGGATGGAAGAGAAAGAAATGAGAGCGAAAGTAAATGAAGAGACCACGAGGAATGATGGACTTGGTGAAGAAGACTTTAAAACATGGAGGATGTTACAAGAGGAATTAACTAGAAATACAATAGAAATACAATAATACAATTAAGCCTAAGATACTATGGTTAGAGCAGATTAAGAGAAGTGACTACCCAAGTTTGAAGAGTTATTTCCTATTTGGAGGCGAACGACCTCACACAATAAAATTGAGTTCTCAAAGCAGCTGCAAACTTTGTTACAAGAATACTTGGAATAAAAAGCTGACACTTGAAGAAGAACACTGATCCATGATGGAAAGGGAGATGGACAAAATAAATAGAAGGGATAAGAAAAGACATAAACAGATTAATATGTTTTGATAATATCGAAAGTAACTGGGCGCGAGATAGATTAAATGGTAAGTATACCATAAAGAAAAAAGAACTTAAGGTTATCATAGAAGAAGTAAAACAATGGATAGTGATAAAAAGAAAAAAAGGAGAATTTCGACAGAACAGACTTTTTTCATCAACCAGAAAATGTTGTTTGAAAAGCTAGAAGGAAAAGAAAAGGAAAATGACAAAGTGTCGGATGCTAAAGCAAGCAATCAGTTCTGGAGAGATATTTGGGAGAAGAATATCAAATATGATACAGAAGCAGAGTTGGTTGGAAAAGTTGAAAAAGATGTCGATAAAAGGTTGAAAAATAACCTGGTAAGGCCACCACAACCAACCGGAGTGCAGGGGTTTAGGTTAAAAATCATTAAGGTGCTACACCTAGGAATATCAGCATAGTTTAATTGCACTAAACCTTGACGTGGTGGAGTGGCTTGCGTGTTTTTACGATCCGGAGAGCTATGCTGGCGGGAACTTTAGTTCCTGGTAGGTTTAACCATGCCAGACAGGTCGAAGGGGAGAAACCAGACAAAACTAGTGCAAAGAACCAAACCCATGGCGCGACTGTTCCAGAATCTGGCGGCAATATGGTAGTTATGACCTCTGTGTCTGGAAGCAGCTTTCGACAAGTTATAACTGTTTCAACTGGCTGTAGAAGTAGCGAGCGCAGTCAGTATATCAGCTATCGAAAGACTTTTTTTTATGACTACACAACTCCCCAGACATTCATCCCGCATCGCTCGTCGCGCGGTTCACCAAGGAGCGCGTTCTACCGCTGTTCAGGATTCTCCGGCGGAGTTCGAAAAGCAACTAGAGACCCAAAAATCAAACCTGATGAAATGCAAAAATACCATCATCATTTCAACATTTAATGTACGCACACTCAACACCATTAATCAGATCCCCGAACTTGTTGTCAACTCAATAAAATGGAAAATTGATGTCGTATGCATCCAAGAACACCGTATATTTCATGATACGAACGAATTAGAATACAAAGATGTTGGGAAAGGCTGGACCCTTGTCACCAGTTCTGCCACGAAAAACAATATGAATGCAACCGTAGGTGGTGTTGGCATGCTCCTCAGTCCAAATGCGATCAAATCTCTAAACAAAATCGAGAAGATTAGCCCAAGAGTAGTTATTGCAAATTTCAACGGCAATCCGGAAACCACCATAATCTCCTGCTATAGTCCAACAAACGTATCTGCCGAAGATATGGTCATTGGATT
>RDPX01000028.1:395772-462420 GCA_003991215.1 Morbakka virulenta | reverse complement strand
CAGATGGTGATACTGATCCATTTGACGTAAAAGCAGGTGTACTACAAGGTGACACTCTCGCGCCCTACTTATTTATCATCTGTCTCGATTATGTTCTACGCACCGCTGTAGATCCGCTAAACAAACATGGTTTAACATTGAAATCCAGGCTCAGCAAAAGGTTCCCTGCAAATCTGATGACCGATGCTGATTATGCTGACGATCTAGCTCTCTTCTCAGATACAATCGCTGGTGCTACCACTCTCCTACATGCCCTCGAAAAAGCTGCTTCCTCAATAGGCCTTTACATCAACGCCAAAAAGACAGTAAGCATGAATGTAAATTGTCAAGGTCAAATCTGCACAAACTCCGGTGACGCTCTCAAACAAGTCGACCAGTTCTCATATCTAGGTAGCAACATTGCGTCGTCCGCTAAAGACGTGGATATACGAATTGGCAAAGCATGGACTGCTCTCAAACGCTTGAATGTGATATGGAAATCCAACATCTCTAATAATATGAAGAGAAGTTTTTTTAGGACAACTGTCGAGTCTGTCCTACTTTATGGGTCATCTACGTGGACTCTAACCAAAAAACTCGAAAATGTTTTAAATGGGACGTACACGAAAATGTTACGAGCCGTTCTAAACGTCTCATGGCAAGATCATCTCACCAACACGCAACTATATGGCAACCTTCATAAAATCACCAGCGTCATCAAAGAAAGAAGAGTCCATTTCGCTGGACACTCTTTTCGTAACAAAGATGAGCTGCTGAGCGATCTTTTGCTATGGATACCATCGCATGGAAAAAGAAGAACAGGCAGACCTCCAAAATCATATATTGATCAATTGATTTCAGACTCTGGTCATAACCTCAACGAGCTACCAAGAGCAATGCTGGATAAACATAGCTGGAGGGACGTAGTCAGACGAGTCCGAGCTAGCTCGACGAAGTAAGTAGTAAGTAAGTTAATGAAAGCCTGACATCTGAAAATGTGCCAACTTGGCTCTCTAAGGGCAATACCGCCCTAATTATGGAAGACGAAGAAAAAGGTAAAATGCAAAATATAGGCCAATAATATTCTTAGCTCTGGTGTAGAAGCTTTATACTAGCATTCTATCATAGTGGATATACCAACACTTGGGTCAAAACAAGATGCCCCTCAAAGAGCAAAAAAGAAAAAACTCAAGATTCACGAAAGACTGGCTGGTTATTGACAAAGCTATTATAAAGCTATCACAAAATTGAGAACAGTGGGGCTAACCGTGGGTTGGATTGACTTTAAGAAAGGAAAAATGTCACAAATAATATCAAACATCTTTCAAAAGAATTATGTTACAATTGGAAACTGAATTGACATCAGGAAGAGAAGACTTAAGCAAAGTTAAAAAAAGTGGGGGTATTTTTCAAGGCAATTGTCTGTCGGCTTTACTCTTCGTTATTTTTTTAATTGCACTGTCACTAATTCTCCGTAAAGAGACAGTTGGTTAAGATTTATGCAGATCTGGTCTACCAATAAATTATCTGTTATTTATGGATGATCTAAAACTCTTTGGTAAATCAGAGAAACAGAGATAGGATAAAGAAGATCGACACGGACAAAGGCTATAACTACTTTGGGGTGATGGAAGTTGATGGTGTTAAAGACAAATTGATGAAGCAAGTATAAAATCAAGATAAAATCAAAACTGAACAGCAGAAACTTCACTGATGCTACCGATTTCAGTGCAGTAGCAGTTCTAAGATATAGTGTTGGTATTGTAGATTGAAAGGTAAACGAATTAAAAAAACTAGATAAGGAAACTCGTAAGTTGTTACCTGTTTACAGCATGTTTCACAATAAGGGAGATGTTGATTTGTCGTACATTAGTAGAGCTGAGGTAGAAAGAGACTTCATCAGCATCAAACACATGTTTTCATAAAAAAAGAAGAGTCTGTACGAATATACATGTACCAGTATAGAACCTATTATCAAGGGGATAACAAAATATTTCGGAAATCGGTAGGGACAAAGAGATAAGAAAAAGTAACTTGACAGGTAAAAATCTCCATAGTCTTCTCGAACATTTCATTATGTGTTGGGCATCTGAGATTGCGGGTCGTGGCTTGATGCTCAGCGAAATTTACCGTCAATCAAATTTCAACTAGACTGTGTTTACACGAAGTAATAGTAACATTAATATTGATCATAATCTTAAGCCCTAATATGGGGAATTAGTGTCACATCCGTGTACTGTTTTTTTAGAGTAATTATTCTTCCACATCTGACTTCAATCTTTGTTAAATCTGTTTATTTCAAATTTGTATATATTAATGGAATAATAGCTAGAGAGTTTTCTATTCTTTGTTTACTAATGATTGTGTCTACCAAATACGAAAAGGAACGTGAAGAAATACAGCAGAGTTTGCTGGTGTTGTTGACAGGATCTTTCCAAAAGCTCTGAGAAGCCAAAGCAGTTACAATGGATAGAACAATAATTCAAAATAGCGAACTCATAGGCTCATGTCCTTAGGTTCAAGCGAAACAGGAAAATGAGGCCAGCAAATAATGATTACGATCTTATATATCTTAAGAAAAAGGAAGATTAAGGGCCAAATCAGTGGTTATTTAAGCAACTCGCCAACGGAGGAAGAGCAAAATCGTCAGCAGCAACGGTGGTTCAAGAAACAACGATTCCAATTTTCCAGTTAACACAACTGTTACGTCTGAAAGATAGCAAAACCTTTAAACAACGAACACTCCCCAATATTGGACAAGGAACAATGGTCTTTTCCCAATTCAAAAACTTCATTATTTTGACTTCTACTTACAAACAAACAAAAAATATCAATTGAAACAATCTTTTCTTACTCGTGTTCAGACTAATATGGTAGTCAGTTCACAAATTTACATAGATGTGATGTGTACGATATTCAGAAGTTCGAATATATCATGCTTATAATTAAACAAAGGGAAAAAGTTTGAATGTGCGTAAGTCAACAAGTTGCTTTCTTTTTAGAATCTATGATATCCTAAAGACAGCACCAGATTTCTTTAAGTAATGGTTTTGCTACAGTAAATAGCCCATTACTTCAGTTTACAAATTTTTCCTTCAATCTGAAAATCATCTATTACTTTTTTAAGACTCTTTTTAACTGCCGTCACATAGATTTTTATGCTTTTCAGCGGCAGTTGATTACTGAATTTTAGCTAAAAATGAGTCATATGTCGAATATTAATAAAGAAACATCTGAATATCCACAATATGTAGTCCATTAATTAGCAAAAAGGAAAATATTTTTCAGCTCCCTGTTTTCATATACAACACATTTCGATGGCCTTTATTTGTTTTAAGTAAAAATGTGACAATTAGTAAAGCAAACTGGCCAAAGAGGCGTCTAACAAAGTACTTTTCGTCGATCAGTTAGTTTCAAACTGTCTTAAGACTTCAAATTGTAAACTTAGTATACAAAAAAGTTTTCTTTTTATACTTGACGAAGCGTTTTGAAAACATCTGATCGATGCATTACCCTTCATCTTTCTATACAAAAAATCAGTAAACCGTACATTTCATTCTCAAGTTATTATTCAAATACCGGCACGCATCATATCTGTAGATTTTTAAGGTAATTATATCGACGAGCTATTTCAGTAATTTTTAATTAATTTACAAAATCTAAAAATGTTTATTCGTTTATGATGTAGAGTTGTACAAGATAAGTAGAATATTTGCTTTTTTTTGACATTCAGCTTTCGCTTGATTCACTATTCAACATTCGCAAATTAATACGTTTAGTTGCCATTAGGTAAAATTGTTATTTTAGGTAGCTATCATTCATTTTTGTGTAAACATTTGGTTACTCTGATAAATTAGAAATTTTACCTTCAGTCATTGCTCCTTGGTACACGTGGAAAAACTTATTGTGATCACTATCTGTGTTGTTCAAGCCTTCTCTGGTTGTACATCAGTCAGATAGATAGTCTGCTTTATACTAACCCCTTCAATAAATATAAAAGTGACATTCTTTTTAAGCACATCCCATTACAAAATATGAAATGCTAAGTAGTGACATAATTTACTGACTGGAAATAGGTCATGACTGGCGAATAAATGTCATTCTCATGTTATGTCTATTGCATGTAATATGTCAGACCTCACTTTCGTAGTCTTTCATGTAACAAGACTGCGACAAACGCAAGTGGGGTGTGTTTGCATTTTGGAATGAAAGCAGGTACACACTTGATAGATCAAGCCACTTTTCAGATTTTATATTTAGTTCCTTAAAAAAGTATTAGAACGTCTAATTTGCATTGAGCTAGAACACAAAAACGTGGGACTCTCTATAAACAAACCATTATTACTGATAAGAAGATTTTTATCACATCCAGTTCAAGTTTAAATGAAGAGTTTTCTGCATGACAGGGACATTTTTACGATAAAATTATCTTATCTATTTCGGATCGGAATTAAAAAATCGCAGCAAAATTTCCAACTTTAAAAAGTTGTGACGATGACAAACAGTAAATTTTGAAGTTTGAACGAGAAAGCAGATAGCAAAAGATAAAAGAGTTCATAGCTTTACTATTAATAGAACAAAATAGTGATAAAAATTGAATAAATAGGATCCTTATTGTAATCACCAATCTCACTGATGTTTTTCACGGTCAGAATTAGTTAATGATGTTTTAAAGTAAAGGGAGTCATTTCAGCTTGGAAGTAAACGGATGCTAACATATTCCAAGGTTATTAGCCCTCTTGGTATGAAGAAATCTTTTGTGAAGTTAATTGTGTGAATCAATACACCATATCCGAAGTAAATAGAAAGCCTCGAGGCCTATTTAAACTGCCACATTAATTATCTCTATTTTGTTTAGATTCAAATTAAAAGCTCCGTTATTTCAATATCTATTCATTCATTTTCTTTCTGAAAAACATAATTTTCACTTGCTTGAGAATCGAGTTGCAAGTCAAGGAACCAACAATATTCGTTTTTACCCTTCCTAATTCTCCTCTTCAAATTGTTTAGCTTAAGAGTTGTTGTCCAACTCGTTCAAAATGTCCTTCGACATTACTCTTTTTCTGCTACACTTACTCTGTCATACCACACCTTTTAAAATCCTCCGCCAGTCATTGCCACTACACTTTTCATGGCATCCTCCTCTTTATTTTAACAACATTTTGGAACCATTTCAACTGAGCGTCATTTGCTTTTTGGTTATAGCAGTTTTCATATATTTTTTCTGTAATTGTTGACACCAGAAATTTATGCATATTTTACTTATCAATCGGAAATTTATCCATTATTATTAAAATTGAATTGACGACTTATGATCCACACAACTTTGAGCTTAGCAGATTCTACACTTGCTGACGCCAACCACAGTTTTAAGCGGTGTCCCCAGCCTTTGGTAATCCAATACCTAATCACAAGTTGGTTCAGAAGTCGCTAGACTTCCTATCCAGGGCGCACCACTAGGAGATGAGGCTGACTTGGTTGCAGAGTGGGTCACAGACAAGCTACTTGATTTTGCCTTTAATCTGGAGTTTAGACTGGACCGAGCACTCCACCCCCCTCACGCCCCAAAAATTGAAAAAAATTGGTGACACATGCTTGGATAAAATCAGAAATGAATACATCAGAGGTACAGTACATGTTAGGAGATTAAACGAGAAGCAAAGGGAGGCAAGACTGAGATGGTATGGGCATGTGATCAGAAGAGAAAAGAACTATATTGGGAGAAGAATGTTAGACATGAATCTACCAGGGAGAAGGAAGAGAGGAAGATCAAAGAGACCCTACATGGACGCAAAAGAAGAGGACATGAGGGAGATGGGAGTGAGAAAGGAAGACACTGCAGACTACAGACAGACCAAAATGGAGGCGTCTGGTCCGGCGTGGCGACCCTAACACGCAGCAGTCGAAAGATAAAGAAGAAAGAAGAAGATTATTAAAATTGTAATTGAATTACTTTGAGATATTATCCGTATATTTACATCCTATCAAATTAACACAATATAGTTTTTATCAGCAGCGAAGTATTTCTAGCCTACCAAAAACATTGTTTGGTTGTTATGAATTAAGTGCTGTGTGAAAAGTGGTGCGAGGACTGAATGCCCTTAGGTTAATTGAGAGAAGAAATTTGTATAAATTACTATATAACTATGCCTTTTTGATAAATCCGACTGTTAACTGCGTGCATTAAATAGAAAGTTGAAAACCGTTCAACAAATTGTGGGCCGCAATTCATATAGCGCAGCCCTTATTTTTCAATCTATGAATGGGTGAAACTCTTTGATTAAACAAGTATTACTATTGTTAGAAGCACTGCTTTCTACTCGGGAAAGTTGAAGTTGGGAAGAGTGGTTGGCATCCAATTTTTAACTCTTCTATAGGACATTGGCCGGTTTAGTTGGGGCTAGTAGATTTTGCCACGAGAATTTGGTTTCACAATGAAAATTGAATACCTTTAAGTGACAAATCATCAAACAGTAGTTAACTAACTACAGTTAAAGTTCTTTATTCGCTTTTTATGTAATTAGTATATTGTTATACAAGGTGTCAAAGCGGAACCGCAAATCCATCTTGGAATATCGTAGAGCGGCTGATGAAATACAGAAAAAGAGAGAACACCCAGCACCGAAGCAAACTTTTCAGAGATTGGACAGAGATTGCTCAAAATCTGGGATTGTTGATTGGCAAGGGCATAGCCAGACTGCACAGATAAGGTTATCATTTTTTTCAACTTGTAGGATTGATGTAATAGGTTTTCATGAGACGTTGTTGGTTAGCCTTATAACATAGATGAGGGCACCCTTCACAACATGTCCCACCACCAAGGTGCTCATAGAGCTGAAGGAGTCTGGTCATTGTTCATGTGTAGTACATACGTATGCTGGGTCTATCTCAGACAGGAAGTAAGGCAGGGGTAACACTGCCTCACTCTTCCCACCACCAACAAGGTTAAATTATATGATTATTTCCTAAAAGAGTAAGTGATAAAAGAGTAAGTGATATTTGGGAAAGTGATAAAAGAGTAAGTGCCTTAGAAGAGTAAGTGGGGAAAGAGTAAGCGATGAAAAGAGTAGGTGATAGAAGAAATACATATTGGTGCCCTAAAAGAGTAGGTGTAGCTACCCTAAAATACATGAGCGCATACATGTACATATTTTAGCATACATGTACATGTTTCAGCACTCTAGACAAGTGTGCAGGAAGGCAAGGGAGGCGTGATACGGAGGTACATCTTTATTAGCTGTATTAGGTGTTCATGGCGATGTTATGTGCCAGTTCTCTTAATGTCTCCGGAGTTGTCATTTCCCCTGCAATATGCCTTGCCAACAAATTAGCCACTCTATTGTTGGTATCCCGATACTTCGTGGGTAGTGTTGGAGGATCATGGCCGGCAAGCATTTGCTGTAGCGAGAGATAATGGAGCTTGTGCTCCCTTCTAATGTCCTGTAGGAAGCGCCACATTGAGGGATGGTGACTCTCAAATTGCGACTTCAGGATCCGGTGTCAGCCTTCTATCTTATTAGTGGTACGTGGTATGCCTTGCACTGTTCGAATCCAGACATTCCAAAGTTCTACAGGAAACAAGGTTTGTGCCCTCCTGCGCCGATGATTGGGTCTACCTATATAAGTATTCTCAAAGTATTGGAAGAGAGGTCCGAGGTCCGGGTGATGCTGTTCCACATACTCTTCCAAATCTTCGAATGCTCCCTCAACTGCTTCCGGTTGAAGAAAAGCTAGTGCTCCTAGCTGCTTGCAGTAAGATCGTAGTTCTTCATTTTCCACATATAGCGCAACCAAGCCGAGACTCTGTATTTTGCGCCACATCGCTTGCGTCAGGTGGAAAAAACAACCCTGCAAATTTGCTTTGGGGAACTGCGTTCGAATTGTAACGATTACTGCCTGCTTTATATCCAGAATAATAAATTGAGGGTTGGCTAGAGGGATGTGTTCTTTAATCTTCTCAAATAACCGCCTGTAATTGTTTCCTGTTTTGTTGGGTAGCAATGCATACACGCAAGGAAACACCCGATCGTTTGCTACAGCATGGATGCTATACAGCTGGAAATAGATACGTGGGGCGACCTTGAAGGTGCCGTCACACATCCATATTCTGGCCGCCTGAAGCTGTTGCATCATTGTGTTACTACCAAACAAAATAATGCGCTCCTCCTGCTCTTCATATTCAAGGTTGTCATACAGCAGGAACGGCACGTTCCCTTAGCCTTCTTCCCCAGAACGATATGGTTCTTCCAGACGAAAGTCGTTAATATTCTGCGGCTCGGGACGGATGTCATCGTTCAGCCGCCTTCGTTTCCTCTGGATCCGTGTTCGCAAGGTCTGTCGACAGGGTGCGATGGCTAGAGCATCGTCGCCAAGTTGAACCATGGTGTCACTGATCAGACGTGCATCCACTGATATAGAGGCGGCATCCATCAGGCGATCGAAAGCGGATGCTACCTGCTCCATTGCAGGGTTGGGTGCATGATTGTGAGGTCGACGTTCCGTGACATGTCTTTCATGATGGTAAGCAAGGGTCGTCGATGCACTGCCACCACAGCCCTTCTCCTAACATAACCAGCATTGTGTTCTCTTATTTTTTGTTCTTTGGCGATAGATGAATCCATTGAAACAAAGCTTGTCCTTAGCCTTTTGAGACTTGATGAGCTCCATAACGTTGTACTTGAATTGTAAAAAAATATATGTGTTAAAGAGGGATAAAATATTCAGCAAATAAATTGAGTTACTATATCTGCTGGTTTAATTATATAACACACGTATTTCCTAGTGTTGTAATTATGACGTCAGTATGCAATACGGATGGGTCATGTACGTGTACACTTTCCTCCACTTTGAATTCTTTACATTTGTATGCTTGTGTTCGGAAATGTGCATGCACATACAAACATACAGTTGATTGCGTGATCATTTACATGTAAGTACTCATGTGTTAATTACATGACTAATATTTCAGGACACTGCTCTTTTAGGGCACCTACTCTTATAGGGCACCTACTCTTTTAGGGCACCTACTCTTTTAGGCCAACGACTCTTTTAGGGCACCGACTCTTTTAGGGCACCTACTCTTTTGTCACTTACTCAGAAGTCACTTACTGATATATCACTTACTCAAAAGTTACCTACTCTTTTGGAACGATACCAAATTATATAGTGGTATAAAATGAGTACCTTTTTCCCTTTGTTTGGGCCAATCCATATATGTTCTGTTGTCACTTAGTTACAGCTAATATGTTACATACCTAATTATTTAGAGATAGAATTACTAAAAAACCCTGAAACATCAAGAAGATGATTCAGTAGTTGATTTGCGACTTCATTTAACACGATATTTGATAAAGACTCATCAACAGACTTTGATGGAAGTAAATCGAGACTGCATCTTCTACTGCGTCTTGTCTAATTTACATGTGAAAGTCTTTAATGACGCTAACTTTTGTGTTAAAACAATAGAATCTCTGCATATGTTGCTAGGAAACACCTTCTTTTGGTTAATTTGCTCGATGAATACAATTCTTTAATTCTATTGTAGAAGGCAGCCCAAGTGATTAACAACTATGGGCTGAAAAACGTATTTCAAAGACTTCCCAAGTTGTGTCGCTACGTTTATCGTGTTACATTAAATTTGTTGCAGAGATGGGTAGAACAAAGCATATATCGTTATATTGATTCAATGTCGAAGAAAAAGATACCATGTTGCTAAAACGTTTTGATACATAAACCTGTTGAAATGAGATACACCAGCCTCACCAGGTGCAAGAAAGATAGAATTGAGAAAATTGAGAAAAGAAAGCATTGACTAATTTTTTGATAAAAGAAATGATATTAATGTTTTTAATGACGATAAAGATTATTATGTAATCTTCCTGATCAACTAGTTTGACACAGAAAATATTTTGTTTATCCTAGACGTCACCTATTGTAAGGATCTCCTTACTAGAGGAAGAAATATGTGGCTTGTATGTAAAAGTAGCCATTTTTTTGTGGCACTTTTAATTTTAACTAACATGAGTTAAAGCTATTTGAGATATGTGAGGATTTTATCTAAATTTTGTTTCTTTTCTTTGTTGAGACTAGTTATTGCAGAAATTATGTGTTTTCTGAATCTGAGGACCTTTGTGTTATTTGTGAGTATATTTCCAAAAAATAGACTCAATTTTCTCGAAATGTTTTATTTTTCAAAATTGCAAACCTTAGTAAAGAAACCTTTGCACTTAGAAATTGAGTTGTGAAGCATTTTATACATCACTTTTAAGCTTAATGCTTGCAGAGTGACGTCAAGGGCATAATTTTGTCATAAACTGGAAATGAAAAAAGGAAAAATTCTCTGCATCATTATGAAAGCTGTGCTTTATATAAAAAAAATTATATGAAATCAAATTATTAGGAAAAACCTTTGCATCACTTTGTGGATACCAAGTAATAATTTTAAAGAAAGAGATGTGACATATCGACAACAAGTGCAGAGAGAAAACTCCACAAACTAATAGCATTAAATTCCTATCGTTTACTTGTTTACATGGGAAAAGATCCAAGATCTAATAATATCTATCATTTTTGCAATCAAAATCTTCCTTCTGTAGTATACAACTTAAGCTTAGTATCTTGTAAGGTATGCATTTCAGTTTTTTGAGAAGTCACTCACTTTTAATCTTCCAAAAAGTCATCATTTTTATTCACAAAATCCTTAACTAGAAAGTAATAAGTGCTATCAAGATCGGTCCCAATAACAATATTAACATGTCTACAAGCCGTTTTTTTTAACAGTGTAACTTCAGTGAACCATAATCAACCTACTTACGTTCGTTACTCCTAAATCAGGGGTCATCGAAATACGGCTTACGAGGTCAGTTCATACGGCTAAACGACGGTACTTGATTTTGCTTGATAAAACGTATAGAACACAATGATTATGTTAAAAAAAATAACCTAAATTTTAGACAGGTACAGCCAGCAATAAAAAATTACGTGTTTTCTGTACTGAACATTCGTGTTTTCTGGACTTTAATCGAATTTCCGTTACTACTTCCCGGTTGTTGCATTCGGCTTTAACCCAACAACGATTTGCGGTAGTTAAATTCTCCGGCGGTGTTTGAATTCATGAGATATGTTCTCTGGCTCGTCTCTAGTTTCTTTGTACGTTGCGAGTAAGTATTTCATTACAACTAAAACAGTTATTCATTTTACGAACATTTTCCCCTTGTTTACGTTTATGACTCTACTAACTATTCTGGAATAGATGATAATTACGTTCATAAACACGATTCAGACTCTGACAGTGTAAATTGGTGGCTAAAAGGTTAACAATGACCGACCATGTGACCCCATTTGCATAAAAGCTTTTTAACATCATATATCTCATCCTATTGCCTGTCTATACTTCCTGAAAATGTCATGGCAATATCCGATGTAGTTTTCGAAATATGTTTTTGTTTAATGAGTATGATTTGCGTTAAAAAGTCTAGCAACGAAAGGTAAATTTTTCTTTAAAATTTTAGCAAAGTAACTGTTAAACTGGCGATGACATTCTCCCTTGTCTTGAGATTCATAATTTTGTTTCTAATTTAATGTCTTTTTCGTTTATAGAACCTTTTTCTTCACCCTCAGTTATAGCTGGTAAGACCAGAAATGTTGACGCTGAGTGCCTCGATTTTAATGTAGATTGAGGAGAAAAATACTTCTTCAAGGAAAAAAACAAATTTCAAGTTAGTTGCATGGTATGTCTCGAAAGTCTTGCCGTTTCTAAAGGCCAAGATAACAGGTATATACAAAATGGTGCATGAGATGGTAAGTTAAGGGAAACCTTTTACTGATGGCAAATAATCAAAGAGTTTATAACAGAAGCAAAGAATATCTGGTTTCACGAGAAAGATGACACTTTTGGAAATACCAGCCTTTTAGCAGGTACGTTTGTGGGGATTACAGAAGAAAGTGGAAAAAACATAGCTCTACAGATACGAAAAAAAGCTAGAAATATTTTGTGGTATGTTGTAGCACTAAATGAGTCTACTAATCTCTCGAGTACGTCAAAAATCTTCGTGTTTATTCATGGTGCCAATAAGAACCTTCGGTTAACCAAAAAGCTGGCATCAGTTTGCAGCATCCATGGAACAACAACTGGAAATACATTTTTATGGAAATGCAGAAAACGTTGTGAGACTATGAGCTTTAGTGGAGTCAGCTTCCAGAACTTACAGTTGATGTAGGAAGCAACATAGCTGGGATGAGGAATAGTCTGATGAGGGGAAATAAGTCTAAGTTGAAAGCTTTGAAAATTCAGGACTCTCTGTTCATACACTGCATCACACATCATCAGGTACTCTGTCAAAAAAAAGATATTCTGGTGTAATGAAATGAGTTGTTTCTGCTGTGAACTTTATTTGGTGGCATGCACTTACTCATCGCTAAGGTTTTTCTTCAGGAAATTGATTCTGATTTCTGTGACTGACCTTATCGCAAAGCACAGGTAGCTCAGTTGCTATAGAGCCTTATTTCGTTTTCACAAGTTTATAAACGAAATTGATGCTTTTCTCACAAAAAAGATAGACCTGACCACAGTTGTCAGAGCCTAACTGTATGTCAAAGTAATCATTTTTGGTCAACATTACACCCTACTTGAATGACCTTAAAACTTAAACCTTCTTGAAAACGATACTCTATAAAAGTATCAAAGGAATTCGAAGAACGCTTCATTGTTTGAAGCACAAGTTGAACATGAAAGCGCCTCTCATTTTCATTATTTCAAAGAGTTTTTGCGCATATAAAAAAATATTTATGGAAAGGTTTTCAGACCTCCCCAGAATTGAGAGTGACATTTCTCAGTTTCAGATTGTTTTTTATTATGGCCTTGATAGTGTGCAAGTGTGCCAGTGTGCCAGTGTGCCAGTGTGCCAGTGTGCCAGTGTGCCAGTGTGCCAATGTGCCAGTTAAACAATAGTTGGAGCTGAAAGATCTGTAAGGAAATGGCATGTTGAAAAAGAAACACAGAGATAAAACAAGACTAAAAAACTTTCAGTCTTTAAGCGCAAGCCTAGTATTTTATTTATTTTGTTTTATTTTATTACTGAGCAAAGATGTGTCTATAAAAATTACTGAACATGACTGAGAAAAGAAGTTTCTATTAAAAAACCTCTGAACTTCACTTAATACTTGGATGGGTGCCCATTAGGTCTACATTCAACTCAGTTTCAGAATTGAAACTAAGTTGAATTATTGTTTTATTACACAATGGAGCACGCTTTGAGGGCACGCATTAAAGACTAGTCTAGTATTATGTCAATTGTCTGGAACGAAAAGATATATCGCCCAATAACAAGAACAAGGAAAATACAAAGATGTAGAAGCACGACAATACTTGCTCGCGCTTAAAAATTGTTCTATATTACTGTTCCTTACCAGACGTTACAGAAATTGAAGAAATTTGCCGTTCTATATGGCATCAGTTTAAGCTACAGATTAAACGTTAAAGAAAGATGGAAGAACTATTGTGAAAACTTGTTCAAGAAAAATAACAGTATCAACCATACATTTAACACAACATTGGACACTAAAGAACCACCTTCACTCCACAGCGAAATCAAAAAAGCTATTAACGATATAAAAAACAACAAGCCCCCGGGTAATGATGATATAGCAGCTGAAGTTGTTAAGAACGACGGAGAGAACGTATTGAACTTTTTCTTTGAACTTTGCTAAAAAATATGGAAAGAAGGAATATGACCAAAGGACTGGTTAACTCAAATATTTGTAAAAATTCCAAGAAAAGGAGATACAATGGAATGCAGAAATAATAGAACAATAGCATTAATTAGTCACTGCTCCAATATACTTCTGAAGGTTATTTATTGCTGGCAGAATGAAAAACAAATTGGACCAAGAAATTGTTGAAGTGCAAAATGGTTTTCGAAATAAGAGACCAAATCCTCAATCTGAAGATAGCGATGGAACAACACAACAAAAGGAAACATAACCTCTATATGGGTTTCATTGACTACAGAAAGGCATTTGACACAGTTGTTCAAGATGTTGGTTGACATGGGATTTTCAAATCACATTGTTTTGCTTATCAAATAACTCTTTGACAACCAACAAGCTACCGGCAGAACAAATTATGGATTGACTGATTCCTTGAAAATTGGACAGGGTATTCGACAAGGATGCATTTTATCACCACACATTTTAAATATCTATTCAGAATGCATGATGAGAAGTGCACTTAAAGACTTTCAAGGAACAATCAAGATTTGAGGGAGAGTTATAACCAATCTTTGCTATGCTGGCAATATAGTTTTCCTTGCAGAAACAATGGAGGAGTTAAAAGACCTTGTGATTAGAGTAAAAGAAGCGAGTGAGAGAGTTGGACTATACTTAAACCTACAAAAGACCAAGGTCATGAAATGGCTGGAGATCCAGTAAACATTGTAATGGACGATCTAGTTATCAATGGTGAAACCATCGAGACAGTAATTGAATTTTTTATCTAGGGGCAACGATCACGGACAACTGTACTGATACCAAAGAAATAAGAAAAAAATTGTTATTGCAAAAATGCTGTAATCAGTCTCATTAATATCTGGAAGGACAAGTCAATACCCCTTAACTCAAAAATAAAGATTATTATCACCTCTTGTGTTTCCACATGTAACACATGGTTGTGAATGGTGGGCTACAAAAAGACTGATGAAAAAAGACTCAGAACATTTGAGAATTGGTGTGTACAAGAGGATTTTAAGAACCAGTTGGACAGAAAAGGAAACAAAAGCATGCATTTTAGAAAAGGCTGGTGGATCAACACTTTGTAACTCTATTCGCAAAAGGAAACTAACATTTATTGGTCACGTTGCAAGAAGTAAGGGTATTGGGCATAATATATTAGCAGGAATGATAGAAGAAAATAGAAGAAGAGGAAGACCGAAGACAAGAATAGCTGATAACATCAAAGAGATGACTGAAATGACGATGGCTCAGATGTTAAAAAATTCAAGAGACCGGAAAAATGGAGTAGAATTGTTGGGTTTGCCACGACGGATCATGATAATGATTCTTCCGTCTGATGATGATGGCGGCATCAGTGTTTATACAACTTATATCTGTAAGGGAACATTTTCAAAAATGATGAAATGAAGTCAATACTTGGAACGAAAATGACTGATGGATATTCAAAAGCAATTCTGTTGGCTGGATATAGAGATTGCAACCTAAACATTTATGATATCTTGAGAGTCAAATATCAGTTTAACCAGTTGAGTTTAATCTCAGTTGTCTTTATTTTGCTCCTTAGTTTGCAGGATTTGTGTAAGTCAACACTAGGCTTGATGTAACTTTCTCTTTGTTAACGTCGCTTTCTTTGATAAAATGTTGCCCAACTATTACATTAGTTGTCTTTGCTTTTGTACATTGGACGCTACTCTCAAGGATTAACACAGAAAGCTAAACGTATTATTTCGTCTTTTTCTTCAGAAATTTGTTCTTGTATGTAAGTATTGAACAGAATAATTATACTATCTGCGTTTGTCATTCTTTCAGTTATCCGTTCCCCCGTGAAAAACGTTAGGTCACCCCTGCTCTTAAAAAATAGAAATCGCAAAGAAACAGCCTAAGATTCGAAACTAGCTTCTGATATGACTATTGGAAATTAAAGTTTTATAATGTTTGTCTATTGCATTACATTGCAGCCATGAGTTACGTCATGTAAATAGTTAAATAGATAAACAAGGGAAAAGGGAAAGAAGGACAAAGGTACCTTGGAAAACAACAACTATTTACAAAACCTCTGCAAAAAAGTGAACAGGCAGTTAATAACCCTAATACGACTAGACGAAAACAAAAAAGAATATAATAATGTGTTTTAGTTAGTAAGTTCTTGAAAAGTTTCTAACGAGGTTGGCTTTTTGGTTTTGCGTTAGAGAGTATCTTACACTTTAAGCCACTTTGTACCTCTATAAATCTACCATCTGTCCTTGCATGGAGTACTGTTGTTCCATCCACAGAGATGGTCCCTCATTTCACTTTGATGTTCCTGATCGTTTTCAGAAATCCATTGGTAACTTTATAGATCCTGTTGTTGCCTCTACTCTCCACTCTTATTGTAAAAATGTGGCTTGACAGTTATCATATTTCGTTAGGTATTATCATGGGAAATGTTCTAATGTGCCTTCCATGCTTGCAACAAATTGCGTTGGCATCAGTGCCTATGGCTGCCATGGCTAAGCCAGGAATATTAACCAACTAATAAAAAAAAGTAAGGAAGTTTTTAAAATATAATTAAAAGAGAGAATTTGTAGTTTCTTCAACGATACTAAATAGCTAACTGTTTAGCTAGATTAAAGAAATCCCTATGAACCAAGCAAAGAGATTATGGTCGGTAATAATTGAACTCGCATCCATTACCATGAATTTCAAATCTAGTGTCTAGTCAACTAGACCACCGGGGGATTGTGATCAAGAAGATAAAAAAATACTATAAGAATTCCACCAATTCATTGTTGATAAGTCGTTTAAAGATCTTACTAATGAGAGAGAAAAGATTGATAGGTCGATGTTTTGCAGAATAGATAGATCACCCGCATTCTCGAAGTCAAGGAATTCTTTAGAAACCTTTTAGGAAAACAGAAAACATGACTCAGATAGGCAGAAATAAAAAATTTTGACACCAAAGAAAATAGGTAAAAAGGATTCTTTTAAGCCATATGTCGGAATCAAATCTGGACTAGGGGCTTTAGATTGCTGAAGCTCATAACCAAACTTCACAACTAACCTTGGATTTATGCTGATAGAGTCCCAAAGCACATTATTGAAGGAAATCTAGCAAAGATACATCCATTGTTTTTTAAAGAAGAATTAGCTGAAAATAATCTAGCAAAGAAATTAGCCTTTTCCGTAAGGGACAAAGAAAATTGAACAGGAAAAAAGAGTGGATGAATAATTGACTTACCAGAATGCAAATAATATTAATTCCATTGATGACATTAACAAGAAGAGGTGGGCTCCCGACGATACAAGGGATTGCGTAGATCATACCTTTGCGCTTCGAAATATTATCAAAGAGTGTACGAAATGGCACCCTTTAAGATATTGTCAGCATAATCAAGAGCTTTACCTCAAGCTCTCAAACAAATCATTTTTTGAGGTTAGGACTGGTGTAATGCAGGGTTGTGCGATGTCTTCTTTCCTTTTTATTTTACCATCCACTGGATAACGAGACAAACAACAAGACAAAAGAATGACTCTTAATGTAACCAATCCAATACTCATTATGATATACAACCATAAAACTAACGACACAGATTCCTCTACCTATCTTAACAGTATAATTTAAAGCGGTGGTGGCGCCGACAGTTACATTCAAAACCGACTGAACAAGGCAAGGGGACCGTACGTATGAAAACCTCTGAAGATCTGCAAAGTACACCAGAAACACAAAACTGCCAATATAAGAGATACTGTATGGCTCAGAGTGCTGGCGAATAACAGACTGTGACATGGCAAGGCTGTCAGTGTTCCACACAGCATGTCTTAACAAGATCTCACAAATATTTTGGCCTAAACCAATTCCCAACAAAAAGCTTGTCGAACTATGCCAGCTTGAGGATATGAAGATAACCATAAAAAGGTAAAGTTGGGGACGAATTGGACATATGCTTAGATGGGGGGCAGGCAGCATTGTTAGAGTAGCTATACATTGGAGCCTGAAAGCAAACGGAAGAGAGGCTGACCCAAAACAACTTGGCAGCACACTGTCAAGAACATTAGGGAGCTCGTACACGAAACATGGTGGACCATTCAGAAACAGGCACAGAAGAGAGAAAGCTGGAGAGAGTTTGAGCGTCAGGAGGTGCGATGGGACTGTGTTAGTATGTAAGGATCTAAACACATTTCTAGAAATTCATGGGAACTGAAATAAAGAAGGGGAGAAAGGTATTATCAGGACATAAAGACTACTAAGGAGAGATATGGGAAACGATTGGACGTCAGTAGCATGACCGATTACGGCTAATATCCTCAGTCCAAAACAAATATTTAGCTTTCGAAAAAAAATGAAGAAGATATTTAGGCAACCAAGCTGGTCGATAATTATTGGTACATATTAATATATGTATATATATAATTATTTATACATATATATACATATATATATATATATATATGTATATGTATAAATAAGGTTTTGTGATTTTGCTCCTATAAAATATTAACCTATTTCAACTGATATGTTATCTGTGACTATATTCTGACCAATAAAAAAATTTTCGTAAACCTTTTTCTTTTTACTTGAGTTCCTTTGAAGTTATGTAAGTCAATCCGACCTGTTTATTTCATTTCAGATTTTCGCAAAATAAATCCGAAAATAATGATGAAAAGGAATTACTTTACTTAAGTTGATTGACCTCTGCTGTCTGAAAGAAGCTGATGACTTGAGCTACCTAAGCAGATCAAATCTGTTAAAAAATAACTATTGTTATTAGCAAAACAAAATAGATGTTGCCTAGTGTAATGCAGTTATTTTTCTTAAATTACAAAATATAGATAATCTCTGCAGCAGTATTATTAAAACATATTTACGTTTTTTACTTTTTTTTGTAAGAAACTTTTAAGGGACAATTTGAAGTGGAGAACAGGTGCTATCGTCTTTTAAATGGATGACATGTTTATTTTTATCTACCCAAAATATGTGAAGGAAAAAATATAGGCTGTTGAATGTTGCTCTGATGTTTCCTGTGAATTACAAAATTTGATTTATTGATAAGTTGCTTGTTATATTGTATTACAAAATGAAGAGTAGCCTTGCTGTGGACCAGCTTGATAACAATGTATGTTAAATATCTAAATATTAATTTTACAGAAATTCTACAAATTCCTGCTAACATTATTCAATGAGTAATTGTATAAATCTAAATATGCTTAGTTTTCATAGAAAAGTCTTATAAATATTTTTTGGTCAATCCTCTTTTTGCTAGAAAAGGCTTACAAATATAATTTTTGACTGCTGGATTCAAAAATTAAATTTGGTCTAATGACTGTGAAATAATCATATGACATTTTACCATTCGTCTAACAGATATGAACGATACTATAATAATAATATATACTCTAGTATGCATTATAATAATACAACTGTATGCTATAATAATGTACATAGAGTCTCTAATATTAATAGCACATCAACCATCAACCATCACTCTGTTTTATGTAAACGTTTGCAGGCTATTTTAGGTCACCATAATTTGTAAACTAAATTTTTTGATATTCGTTTTTATTTGCTTGAAAAAACCCTTACGATAATAGCATTTTGTAACCTATTTTTAGTTTACCTTCATGAGACAAAAAGCACAAATAGCTGACTCCACTTGACTATTGACTACAGCTGCAACTACTGATATTTGTATTCAAAAAGAAAGAAGAGAAGAGATTTTTATCATGAGAAGGGAAAATTAATTTTCTATATTCCTAGTTTGTTGAGTTTCATTTAAAAGAAAAAAGAGAAAATGTTTTAATATTTCCAAGACTTTAAATAAATGAATGTAATCAAAGTTAAATAATTCTGATTCTTTGTATAATTTCTGTTCAAGTTGTTTTGAAAAACTATGTAAGTCATACGAATGTGATCATTGTTGATTTTAGACAAGTCCCCAAATTAATAATAATACGATATGGTTGACTGTAAATAAGATTTACTCTGATGACATATCAAAAATAAATGTATCATATACCCTTTCACAACGTAGCTGTTTTTCTTCGTTATCCTAACTAGTTGTGAAAACAAAACCAAAATTACTAAACTATGTCATTTGGGACGGCACAAATGATATTTTTCTAGAAAGGCAAAAGAACAAAACTGTAGCTTTTTACTAACCTACATAACTATGACTCAATGTCTGATCTAACTAACATAATACAATGTCCAATTGGATAATAGATCCGCTATTTTTATCTATTTCTCCCTTAACCGGAATCTAAATAGTTTTATATTACGCTCAGCTCATAGATCCTTTTTGTTTGAGTTCATCATCATTACTGGTTATCACAATTAACAGCATGCACAATTAAAACTAAACCAAAACTAAATCAAACTTAGTCTGTTTTTGACTAGATAACTAAATTCATCTGTATTGAAGCTCTTGAACTTCAACCGAACGAAGTATCTTTGATTATAGTGGTTAATATATTGTTCATTCCTTATCGACATGACTTGGGTCCTATGTCTGATAATCGATCAACATGAACTGGAACTTGCTTACATTATTCAGCTGTTCTGATACGACTGGCCTTCCATTTGAAAACCTTGACTGTTGTTCAACTGATTTGACTTTCTCTGACCTTCTGATGTCATAAGAAACATTTCTGCGCAAATTCCATGTACCACATTATTTTCATCACTTTTTGATCTACAACCACAGTTTCTTCCCTACGATTGCAGCTTTTCAGGAACGTTCTAACATGTTACGCACAAGTAATTTTGAGCCTGTAACATAGGTGGGTGGATAAATAGGTTCCAGAAAAAGTATATTTAGAATGTTGATTCTTTTTTAATCTTCCTGTTTCTTTCCAGAAGAGGAATCACTAGCAATGTGGTATGCTTCTTCCATACACGCTTTCCTTTTCTTCAGAAATTCTTTGTGAATAACTGATGATTGCTTTTTGCTCAAACCAAGGATCAAATGGAGCAATATACAAGGGTGATATACAAATATGAAAGATAAGGAGTGTATCCAGTGGATGAGATGGATAAACATTAAACATGTGTAAGTTAGTTTAAATGATTTTGCCATATCAACTTCTAAGATTCTTCCAGCATTGACTGAGCTTTAAAAGATAGTTTGATTCATTTGTTCACATTGACCGGTAGTTCTGATTTGTGAAATTTAAGAATGATGTTGGACATGGTGAAAGAGCGATCTTTTAAAGTCTTTCCCTTGGTGGTGCATAATTTGTCCAGTTGTTACCAAAACGGGGATTATACTCTTTGTACGATATTCTTGCATGTGTCTTGATTTCTTTATTTTGTGTTGGAAAAGCTTGGGGGAAATGACAAATATGACCCACAATTCTGAGAATATATTGATATTTACCAGATAGTGTATTTAGGTTTAAAAGGTCAATGGTTAGCATAAGTGCTAGAGCTGACGAATGAATATTTGATATTGGTGCTTTACGGTAAATATTTAGTTTCCTCTCTGTTAGATATCTGCATTCATTTCGAAGATACTGCTCAATACCCTGGCTAATGAATAGTTAATAGATATGAATCATTTTTCAACATGCACTAAAGTGTCCCATTCCATAAAAACACTCATGAAGCTTTTTTATTACGAGTTTGCAAAATGAATTTGGAATATTGATATAAACAGGAGTCAACGAATCATTTTGTGAATATTTTGGTCTTTGAAGACATCATCAGACATTTATCTACAAAATGTAATAAAAGACAACTTACGTTATATACGTATTTACAAAATATTGTGAGTTTTTACAAAAAATTATGATAAGTGATCAAGAAAACACTGACTACAACTTTATTGTTGATGAATATGATGAATACAGAAGCAGGACATTGAGACCATCAAGTCTCAGGTTAGAGTTTTACAACACGCTTCGTCAATCGATTATATTGTCTAAACAAGGCACTACTAAATCATCTCGCATAGCATTCAAAATGTTCTCAAATACACACTTACAGACGTCTGATAGAATAAATAACCATAGGAAGATATAGGTCTACTCATAGAGTCCCCAAAGGTGTTACTAAGGCTACTAGCTTTCAGATTGATTGGTGCAAATTTACTTGATGGTCAGCTCACCTCCGAGCCAGAACAGACAGCCATTCATTTTCGCCAAGATCCTCAAGAATATTTTCAATTCTGGCTAAAGATAGACAATAGCTAGTTGTTGTGACAGTAACAGTGGCACTTCTGATACCTTCAACTCTTTCAACGGACTTTTCACTAGTCGAGTCCTCCCCATTTACCATGAAATCTTTAATATCAACTTGAAGTAATGAGATTGTGGAACCCAACTGTAAATGTCCAACTTTACTACGAGTGTGCAGGATAGTGTCACAATTTGCTGTGGTCATCACTTGTGTGTTAATGTTACAAGGTGTTTCTCGCTTCAGGGTCCATAATATCTGATAAACTTTTAATGCACCTCGTTGGGTAGAATTGCATTCAGGTGGAAAAAATACTGGAAAACCAGATTGAAGTTGACCAGATTTTGTATAATACTGAATTAGAGAATTGCATTCCTGCTTTATCAGTATGGATATCCTTGATCTGACAGCACAGATCTCTAATTTAGCACTAGTTTTCGGTAGTCTGACAAAAGATTCTAACGTTCTACGATATCTCTATGCAAAGAAATCTTTAACAATATCGAGTAATGCAGCATCATTTGGATTGACGTAGTACTTTGATAATCTTACAATATGCTCTATTGTGTTCTTCTCAATTATTGGTCTGGTTAAACACTCTTTGATGACTAGAAGAGGAACCTTAAGATACCTTCCCCCTCTCTCTCCCTCTCTCTCTCTTTCGCAAAAAGAAACTTTCCACTAAGCCATCTAAAGGAATATTACTGTTGGTTGCACTGCACAAGTGTAGATTATATCCATCAAGGCCCTAATCAAATTCTGTAGTTCTTTTTTTTCTTTAACATAGACATTCTGCTTTCTCTGCATTCTAACAACAACAAATTAAGCAGTTCTTACCCAACACTTTTACTACAGATGCACCGATGAGTAGATTAGACTAGACTAGACTTACGATGACTTGGATAAGCAGAATAGAGCGCTGTACTTTTTCTCTTAGCACGAAACTGAGATTCTAACTTATGTATTGCTGAAAAAATGACGTCATGTTATTTTCACTGCCTTTTCTGACATGTGCGACTACAATGCTTAACAACCTAGCATTGCATGCAATGCTTAAACGGTTTATTTAGTACTGAAGAACGACGTAAACACTGTTTACACTGCATTCGTTGTGATGGAAAATGGATATCGCGTAGGATATTGACAACATAGAAAGGAGTCGGAAAACAAGCAAAGGTTAACGTACGGAAAGAGGCAGTAGACCCAAGTAACCAGAAACGGTACCAATCATGTCATTTTTAGCAGGCAAGTCACATTTATAGAGACAGTCCTTTTCCTAGAGCATGCATCTGCTTTAAAAATAAATGTGTAATAGCGCTCACATTAGCCTTCATCTTTTTGGGAGCAATGCTGAATTTTAGCTTTTGTATGCTTAATGAGGCTGGCGCAAAGAATACTTGGTGTGATATCTCTATTTCGTCGATAAACGAGAGTTGTAAATAAAGGCTAAGAAAAGGAAATATCTTTTCATCCATACTAGTCTAAGAGTCTAAATCAAAAGAGCTTGTACTTTATTTTTGCTGTATGTGACTTTTCCTTTTCCTGAGATGCAAAGGTTACTGGTTTTTTCAGTTTTACGTCTCACATTATAACCATAGAAACATCTTTATTTCTTTAATAGAAATGCGAGAAAGGATGCTGTTGCAATTTTGGAAGATTTAAACCACTTTCCATCTTTAAATAAATGCTTAAATACTTATAATTAATAGCATATAAAAACACTATAGTTTCCTGCTTAAAAATCCTTTACGAAGGTGATAATTAATTTTGTTGCTTGATAGTTATAAGGAGAGGCCTGGTTGTTCTCTTTCTTTTAGAGAAACAATGTTACCATGTAATCGAAATCTTTCCTAAGCTGAAAAGCAGATGATCCCGAAGGAGCAAAAGGTACGAAGGGTTTTGATACAGCACTATTGGATAAACTGGTACAGGAGGCACGCTGGCAACAAAAAGTGCAAATAGAGGAGGGACGACCACTCTAGGTGAAACGCCAGTAGAAAATGATGAGTTGTGACTTTTGGGTTTAATGTTTGGATGGGGCAAAGACATAATAGGGCAAACAAAGGAACCTACTGAATCCATCATTTGGAGTGTCGGACTGGCAATTGATGTTGTTGCACATTAGACCAATCTAATTAAGGACATAACTATTTTAATTGTAGTAGAAGTGGGAGTAACAAATCTTCTAGAAATATGAGGTACAGCAACAATAGATTCACTATATTGAGCAGAAAAAGTGCAAGTTTGAACTCAGAAAAAGGGGTGATATAATAATTGAGTTGGTGTGTACACTTTTACCAAGAGCAGTGGTATAAAAGTGTTTTTGACGAAAAAAGTAGATACAATGAAGATACTAGTTGCTGATATGGGCTGACCCACAGCAACTTCCAGAAGGAAAACTTCCCACAGCCACAAAATTTGCTCTTTTAGGTAACGCTACCATAGATATAATATTGCGAATCCCCCGGACTCCCCCACAGCCGGAGTTAACAAGTTGTCGTCGTGTTGGAACTTGCTTATCTACTCTGTTTGAGAAGGCCAGACTAAGAGCAATTCCAACTCAGTGGCTGGACCGGGTAAATGCTCTTAACCATACACCTTAAGACTTACGGTGAATAAGAAAACTAAGAAGTACCATATTGGAGACCCACCTGGAAGCAGCTTCCCGGCGTTCAGGTTAGAGATCGATGAGCATCCACTAGTCTCAAGAATTGATTGAAAGCAATACGGAATAGCAATTGTGTTAAATAATCAGGCTTAGTACAAGAAGACGAGTGTACTTTAAACGGTCTTATACACAGATTCAAAATTATCTACATTGACACAACTATTGTACACATTTATAAGCCGATCCTGGAAACCCACCCTGCTAAACTATAATCATCCAATAATCATTGCACTGGATGTTAACAGTTACCATTCATCGTAGGGATACCCTAAAAACAACCTGTTGGGAGAGGAACCGGTCAGATGGGCTAACCACAGCAACCTCCAGCTGCTGTTTGACCCCAAAGATCTGGGACTTTCAGATCAGCAAGATGGCAATGGGACTACACACCTGACCTGGTCTTTGGCACAAGAAAATAATGAAACGCTTCTACCAGCAAAACGAGAACTCATGAACAGCTTCACACACACACATAGCCAACATCGATCCGTCTTGATGACCACCGGTATTAGAATTCCAGTTACATACTCGATGCTGAACCCCCCATGGAATTTCAGGAAGGGCGACTGGGTATTAACTCTCTTACACAAATGCAGAAGTTCAATTTCTTCTAACTATGGTTGATTATCTATAGTTTCCCTAAAATATGCGTTTATGAATACACCTGTATTGAGTTTTCTCTGAGTTCTTGACGAGGTTTTATGCAGAACACTTTGTTCATTGGGTGAAGACAAATACCCTTAACGTTACATGATGAATTATAGGTACAGCTCAGACTACCATCGTCAAGGACCTTATTTATATAGGTGCAGAAATTAATTTCTAGATTTTTATTCTTTGTTGGTTCATTACGACGCCTGTATTGATATACTAATATCTGCACCGGCTGACATTTTATCCCTTTTGGAGCCAGTAGGTGGGTGTTGCATGCCTATTCAGCTCCTTTTTCTTCATAACTTTCAGTTTTAATGCGTGAATTTTTCAGAAGATGCACCAGCAGTCAAACATGTGATATATGATTGTCTGTGTCATATCATTGTCGGTCAGTGCCTATTGCATATCAAAAAGTTTTCTTAGCATCCAGGGTGTTGAGCTATCTTATGCTGGTTGCTAAGTTTATTGAAAATCACATCACTTGTCCGAAGCAAATACATTTATTGCAAAGCTAGTAATCTTTATTAACTGTCACGTCGGTGAGAATGATGCTGGAAGCATAACTCTCTATGAAGCTCATTATATGTGATCAGTATAATCTACAGGAAATAGCAGTGCTGAACAAAATGGCAACTTACGGTTGGTATTATTGTTACAATGATTTTCTGGAAAGTCAGGAACAGAAATGGGAGTGGGTGGGGGTGGGGGGGTTTGCCGAGAGGTTATGGTACTTTTTTTCTTTCATTCTTTCAATGTAAAACAAATTTGATTGGTTTAGAGGGATGGCTTGAGCAGCTTTAAAGGAAGATTTATCACAAGATGATGCGAAAGATCTTTGGAATTTCTAACTGTTTAAGGTCTGCTATCTTGAGAGATGCACAAAATGGAGGCGTATGATCCACTGTGGTGACCCAAAACAGGGAGCAGCCGAAAGATAAAGAAGAGGAATATCTTTAGAGTTGCCTTTGATGCTGCCTAGCTTATGATCTGGCGATCTCATTAAGCAAACTGAAAATCACCGAGATTTTAAAGGGTCTCTGATGAGAAAGCCTTTTTGAGGAAAACTATTCGTATTTGCCATGCTGGTAAAATAGCTTGCTAGGCATTACTATTTGTACATTTTCTTTGTATATCGTATTATGCTGTCTACATTATCTCTATTAAAACTATTAACAGTTGTTTTTTATTAAAAATAATGACAAATCTCTGAGCTACACTACTGACTACTTTATCGGTTTTAATATGTACAAACTCAATAGTGGCAACATTACTGGTAAGCAAAGAAAACATCTTCCTAAGAGCGTTGATGAATATATTACCTATGTATATACGTCATGTTGATGAATAAATTACTTACGTACATGTTACATATTTTGTATTCAAAAATAAATTTTAGAAATGGATCTTTGGGAGAAGAATTTTCAAGCATCTCCTTCTATTACTGTCATTCTCTTTCTATATTATTTTGACTTCTATTATATTCCTTGAAATAACAGAATTTCATTCCATCTAACATTGGTTTAAATGAATGATTAAAAACGAATGTTAATTTCTAACCCAAAACTTTAATAGTGCAATTAAACTACTAGCATTAAAAGTCCTAAATCTGACCAATTTATTCACAAGTGATTGGGAGATTAATCATTAGGTTACCATACGAAATGTTTCTGACACAATCTTCTCTTGGCCTTGGAAGTACTGCGCCAAGTCCTTTTCTTGGTCAAAAACGGCAAGTTATTGCATATGGAAATGTTAGAGATAGAACTAAGAGACAAATAACAAACAACAACTACATAAGTAAACAACAATAATTTTAAAGTTTGTTTTTACGATAGCCTGTACAAAGCGTTAATAATTCAATTCGTCGGACCTTTCTACCATAGTAACGACGACTCTCCCTCTGCAAGAAAAATCAAGGGAACATGAGGTGATGATTTTTCTCAGGACAAGACCTACCTACCACAATGTCATGCCTAGGTTGACGTTGGCAACGATGGATTTACAAGCACTTCTGTCTTTTGTGTATCTCGCCACTTCTTCTAGAGTTCAAATTCTTGTTACCTTCTTTCTTCTCCTTCCATGTACTTCAGTCTCTGTCTTCCCCGTGCTCTATTTCAGGCGATCATTACAAAGAGGTAGATACTCTCTAGACTATTCCTTCTCTAGTTATGCTCCAGAAACGAAAGCTGTCTTCTCTTCACCACAGTTATTAAATATCATGTCATGTCAGATATCTGTAACACCTCTTAGTTAGTTTATCTTGCTATCCATGGACCTCTCATCAATCTTCTGACCGACTACATTTCTGCTCCTTCCAGCCTCATTCTCATCTTCCTGCTTATACTCCAACTTTCACATACATAAAGCATTCCCGACCAGATCTAGCTCTTCAAGATTCTCAACGGGACCCAATACTCAAACTCATGTTTGTCAGAATCCTTCTCATTTGTCGAAAGATAGCTTTATCCATTGCAATTCTCATTCTCATTTTATCATCACTTCTACCATCATCATTAAATAAACCTCTCAGATACCTGAATGATCTCACCTGTTTCACTGTCCTACCTCCTATATTCATATTTCCTCTTAATTGATCTTTCCTCTTAGTTACACCCATCACTTCTATTTTACCGATGTTGCTCTTATCCCCATTTTTCTACATTCTAAATCAATTATCAACCAGTCTCTGCAACCTTATTTCTGTGTCTGCAATCAATACTATGCCATCAGCATATCTTATAATATTTGTTTTTGTTCCTCCCACTTTCCAAATCCTTTATTTCAATCAGGACAGCCTGTGAATATAGGGAAAATAAGTCCGGCGACGTCACACAACTTTGTCTCATTCCTTTCTCTACTTTTACCCATTCGCTTGTATCATCCTTCAGATCTCAGTTTCCAATATAGGTTGGTTTTTAACCTTTAATTAGCAACATCTACACCCAAACTTCTCAATCTCTCCAAAAATACCTCATGCCACACAATGTCGGAGGCATTTAAAAAATCAACAAAACAAATAAATTCATATTTTCTAGCTCAGTAATCTTTACTATTGAAAACGCTCCTGCCGCTTTCACCATTCCAACAACCATACTATCACTCTCTTTCGCCTTTCTCTACTCCCATCAGTTTTTTCCACCTCACTTCTAATAATAAGATACCCTGACTCGAGCTCCCCAAAGTCTGGCTCCTCAACTGTTGCATCGCTATACAGTTCTCTGACATACTCCTATTTCTTTAGGACTTCTTCTCTCTCTGTAAAGATATGCCAGCTTCATCCTTTTTTCACCCAAAAAACACCTTGTTGTTATTCCTTTCCCTGTCTTCTCTAACTATTTCATCTCCCGACATCTTTTTCTGAGTAACTCTTTTTATCTTTCTTTACAAATGTGCTTTATGCTTTGTATTACTCTCTGTGTTTTCCCTTGGGCATGCTTTTTTTATTTCCTTTTTTCATCCATTAAGTCAAGACTTTCCTCAGTCATCTAGCCTTTCTTCGCTTTCTTGATTCATTCGGTGTTATTTCCTGTTATGCATCTAAGAGCTTTCACACCACTCTATCTACTTATCTCTTCTTGCATTCCTGTCACCCAGTCCAAGTCTTCATATCACAATTCAACTACCACCCTCTGCCACCTTCGCATTTATGCCTCCAATCACTAGTGTTACTTTACCTGTTTTGTACTGATTTCTAAAACTATCTAGCTGTTTTATAGAGTACCTCCATCTCATCATCACTGTGATCTCCACTTGAGGCATATACATAAATTACATTCAATGCAATAGGTTTAGAGTCATTTTTGACCATTGTAACTCTTTGAAAAAGCTACCTGTGGCTCACCACTACCTGCCCCACTTTCGTATGAAGCAAAACGCACACCCATGCCTCATACTTATTTTGATCCGAAAAATAAAAGATTTAGCCATATTATGTTATCTTTCAAGAACCTGTCGACCTAACTTTGCTCACACCCACGACATGCAATTTCACCTTTTCTGCTTTTTCCCTTAAGTTCTCTAACTTTACCGCCTGATACATGGTGTTAATATTCAACGTTGAAATTTTGTGGTGACAATTTGAAGTAGGCAAATGAGCTTATCGTTTGACACAATTACCATTAAGTCATTCTTGGGCAAGGAGTAATTTTTGTTAGTCTACTTCAAGAAATATCAAGTTGGCATATGACGGGGTAAATTTGGTTCGTATATAGGGTAGACCCTTTAGCCTTGGTTGGCAAACCCATAGTGATAGCGTCAAGAAAAACACAGTCAGGAAGGAAAGCCTTGCACAAACCATTCTCTGTAAATGTCAGATAATAATCAAAATCTTAACAAACTGAATTGTTTCGTAGACTTAGGTGAAGGGTCTTCGTCCTGCAGGGGTTCCATAAGCAGCGTGGGCCCACCGTCATACAGTTACTGCCACAAAAAGTAAAATATACCAATTTCAATAAACAACTGAATAAAATTGAGATGAAATGTTTTCTGAAAACTGATCCCACAAAAAGAGGATACTGAGGGAGAATACATAACATCGGGAAAGAGTATGCTGCATTGAATTTGAGTGAAAAGACATTAGCTCGTCAGGTACGAGTGATAAAATTGGTGAATAGCTATAGCAATTAGAAATTGAAGAACTAAAACGGGAAATTGCGTCAGACATTAAAAATGGTCTTTGACCTCAGACGAGGTTGTATGAACTGTCGAGTAAAGTGAGAGTTGGGAGGGAGAAGACGGGGTCACGAACAATCCAGTTGACACCAGAGAAAGTGAAACCATCTCTGACGAACAATGAGAAAGAATAGTTTGGAGCCTTGAGAACCCTATCAAGATAGTGAAAGACAACAGACTGACGGGAGGTGATGTTAATATTTGAGATTACCAGTTAAGGAGTTAAACTCCATGAATAATGTGACTCTTTTGAATATGAGGTATGTCGATTGAAAAAGACTGAAAGAAAAAACATGTAAAATAAATAAAGTTGTAGCTATTCTTGGTTCTTCTGACCTTCTTACCTGAAGGTCAGAAGAGCCAAGAATATTCTTATTTTCAAAGCTTCATCCAATACTGCAAAAAATTGCTGGGGATAAAAAATAGGAAATACCGTAAAGAAAAAAGAGAGATCCATGGTGAAAAAATCGTTTGAATCGTCAAATTAATGAAACTAGAAAAGACATTTTATCTCTTCATTCAATCCTAAATGCATTGTTTGAAGATCGTTAGATGAGTGGAGAAACACTACCATGGTCGACTTAAGGCACTTCTGGATTGATAGTCAAAGCTGACCAACTTTGGTCAATAACATGTATATCCATTATGTGGTAAGTCTTCATCGCCATACTTTCTGAATCCTTGCACTCCCTCTTCAACAATATAAACCAGGTTTTTAAAGGTAAAAAGGATGCAGATGGAAATCACTTGAAATCAGTGATCAGCAAATAATAAATAAAATAATCATCCAAAACTGCAACCGGAGATGAACTAATCACGGAATGGGATAAATAGGTTATCGGAAAGCGTTTTACATGGTTCCACACTCGTGGATACTGAAATGTCTTGACATTTTCAAAGTAGCTGAAAACATCCAAAGGTTACTTGAGAATAATATGAGAAATTGGGAAATAAAGTTAACATAAGGTGGGGTTACTTTGGACAAAGTTAAAATCAAAAGTGGCATTTTACAATCTGACAGTCTTTCACCTTTACTTTTGTCTTGAACTTAATCCCCTTGTGTTCCGTCCTTCGCAAAGCTAAAACAGGATGTGATAGGAAAAACTCTTATTTATGGATGACCCGAAGCTTGTCGGGAAAAAAATGAAAAATGTTAGTTTTGTTACAAAACGCATCAATGATCTTTATTAAGGACATATATAGATGTAAGAGCTTTATCATGTTATAAGTCGTAAGTATTTTCCGAGCTACGTTTCGAGAGATACTTCTCCCATCGTCAGGCTACGACGATGGGAGAAGTATCTCTCGAAACGTAGCTCGGAAAATGCTTACGACTCATGACATGATAAAGCTCTTACATCTATGACTTCCTCTGAGTCCATTAAGTTCAGAATTTTCAAGATTATTAAGGACATGTATATTTGGTCGGGAGTAATCAAATGTGGAATTTTGGTTGTCAAAAGGAAAAATATTTTTAAATGTTAAGGTATCGATTTGATAGCAGGAGAAGTACAAAGGAGATTGGTGTATGGGTATTACAAGTATCTAGGTATTCTCGAGGTAAATAAAGTAAAATATGCCAAAATGAAAGAAATCATGACTAACGAGTACAGGAGGAGAATAACAAAAATACCAAATTCAAACAAAACAGCAGGAATATTAGCACGACCATTAATTTCAGAGCAGTGTTTTAATTAGATATAGCGCAGCTATTAATAAATTGAACACTAATAAACTGAAAGACAGTGAAAGAAAGACAAGAAAAGTTTTACCAACGTGCTGCATGTTTTATAGGAAAGGGAAAATTGACCGACCTTTTTGGAGAAAGCCAGACGATGAAAGAGGTCTCATCAGCATAGAAGATTTTGTCAACATTGGGAAATAAGGATTTTTGAATATGTTGCTAAAATATACACTGACAACTTGGTTAAAAGTATAATTTTGAAATACAGTTAAAATGATATAAGCGTAGCTCGGAAAACATGGTTGAAAATGAAGAAAGAAGGATTTTATAGGATTGTCTCATCCTGTGTGATAAAGAAATGGAAGTGAGGAGGCCAGACATTCTGTTTTGAACAAAGCAAAGGAGAGGGTGACAATTGTTGACTCTCACAAGAGTGGGAAAAAATAGAAAGTATAGACTTTCCAGGTTTTTGAAAAAAGAATAGTAGGTGTGATACCCATGATTGTAAGGGCATAAGGAGCAGTTTCCAAAATGTTAGAAAGATTATTAACGAAATTGGAATGACAACGAAGGTTGAACATACACAATAATAGCTTTTTAGGAAACAAAAAGAATACTGAGACTGATACTTGAAGTACCCTGGACAAAATATTTGAGCCCTTTAATTGAAAGGTGTCTTACAATGAGCTCTTAAAAAATCATACTAAACTAATTAATAGTTAAGAAAACAGGGGTAATTTAATGATAAAGTATTACTTGTCTACAACGGTTTTCACCTTGTGTCGGTCTGGTTAAAAAAGTATTAATTAACATTGTTTTAATTCACCATAAAGAGAAAATTAATTATATTCTTACATTGATCTTGTATGTTAAAATCTTAAAAGAATAGCATGTTTTCATTGCTCTGAAGAATTACTGTTCCACACTATTAGTTAAGCCAAAGACTATACCTTCCATGTCCCTTTCACCTTACACAATCAAAACCAAGACTATATTGAAGTTAAAAATATCCTTTTGGAGGTAAAAATTTAATACTTGGAAGTAGCCAATATTGAATCAATATGTAACTGCCAAGATCTTTTGATGGTATCACAACGATTATTTTCTGAAGCTCTGTTATATTTAATTGATAATTTTAAATAATATGAAAATATAGGATAAGGCCGATATTTTTGTGAATTAAAACGCACGATCTCTTCAGAAAGCAGCTTAAATATTGCGATTGGATTGCATTTTCCTTAACATGAAAATTTTATTATGAAAGGAATTATTTTACTAAAATTATATCATATAGAAAAATAATTCCATTTTTAGATATCCACGAGCAGATTGGGGACACAGGTAAAAGATAACATTAGAAACTAATAAGTAACTAAGTGGAGAAAAGTAGTTTATAGATTGATAACTAAATAGATAGACTGATCGATAAATTGATAAATTAATAAATCGATAGATTAACAGGTAGATAGATAAATAGTTAGATAGATAGATAGGTAGATAGATAGATAGATAGATAGATAGATGGATAGAAAAAGTAGATAGATTGGTAGACAAATAGATAGGTGGATAGACAGAAAGAGAGTTAGCAAGACTGATAGAGGGATGAATAGATAAATGGGTCAATAGATGTATTTTGAGAGGTACTTCTACCATCGTTAGGGAGAAGTACCTCTCGAAACATAGCTCAGGAATAGCTTACAACTCACAATATGATAAATATCCTACATCAATGGCTTCCACGGAGCCCATAAAGTCAAGAATATTTAAGGTCATTACCATGATTATGTTTTAAAGTATCATCTTTGCCATTATATTTGCAAATATCAAGACCGGACGTTTCTTCGCAATTCTCTTTTTGTAGGTCCACAAAGACAACATAGAGATAATTTTGCTCATCGAAACTTTTCCTAAAGGTGTCTTTGTGAATAAAGGTGGTATCTATAATATTCTTTTCCTTGTTGCCGTACTTTAGAAATTTAACAGCAGTTGAACCATTAATTTTGTTGGAAACTTTAAGTTCATGGGAGCAAAACACTGTTATTGCAATCGATTAGATGCAGAGAATACCACCTAAATAAGAGTTTTGAGTTCCCGTCCTTTATTACACAACCAAAGAAAAGTGGCATTAGCTATATTAGTACCTTATATTATTTCCTTGAATTAGTACCTTAAATTAGTATTTAAAAAACAAAGCAATATTACTAATGCACACATCCTTTTCCTTAAGCACATTAATAAACCTAAAAAAATGAGTCCAGCTATTACATACCGTGTTTAGCTCTTGGGTTACTTTTGTATATCTAGGAAGACAGCCTAATTTGTCAGTAATCATAAAAGCAGTTTGTGATAAACCGAATCAAATGGCTTAATGAAGTACACAAAGCCTGCATACAAATTTCTTCTTTGTTCCCTGTTTTTTTTTCATTCCCTGATGTACCTTGAAACACCACCAATAAAACTTTCTTTGTTACAGGAATCTAAGTGTGACTGAGGATATTTTAAATTTTATTTTAGAAGTGTTGAGCAGCAGCTGCACACGTAGGTGTAATTGGTGGAAAACCCTAATCATATGACCAATGTTGTCTACGGAATAGCAGAGGCATGTCAGCGATCCGGATTCTTTGTTCTCAGCTGCTGTGAGGAGGCAAAGGAATTCCACCCACTACCTATTCAAGAATAATAATGAAAGGACACAACTATGCCCAATAGAAAAAAATTCTAGTCAGATAGAGTGTCACAGACCTTTAGCAAGCTACTGTTTGCGACAAAAGTATCATCAGAATAGGAAGTTAAAATGTAATGTCGCAATATCAATTGGGAGAATATTGAGAATGAAAAACACGAAATGATAAGATTTAACATTAATATTCTTGGAATTTATGAAACTAGGTGGACAAACAGTGGTAACATTTTAGTAAATAACTTTAAACTTGTGCATTCTAGAGGAGATATGGAAGAAAGATATGTTGATATTTTTATGGATTTCGGGATATAAAATTTGCGTGCTTGGGTAGTTGGCATTCAACGAAAGAGGAGAGCATCTTTTCAACCTAGTTATCATAGTTGTATACAATTTAATGTTAGAAAGCACAGACAATGAAAGAGATGCTTTCTTTGAAGCTTTCAATAATGTAAAATTACAGTGAAAGTCAAATAGAATTATCATATTTTTGAGAGATCCTCATGCAAAAGTTTTTAAAGAAACCCAGCGCAGTACAGTAGGAATCTTTGGATAACGCGAAAGAAACAAACAGGATGATGGGTAGGTTTAGTGATGGAAATCAGAAAGCATAGTCATCATGAATCTATTAAATAACATCTCAGAGGGCTGTATAGGTTGAAGAGTAGAAAAGGCGGCGCAAAAAATTCGATAGACGCCATTGGCATTGACAAGAAAGTTGGGAGCTTTAAATGGAACAAAAACTTAACCAGGAGAAGACTAGATAATTTGTTATATTCCTACAATACCTACATTTTAATGTAAATTATAGAAGATGAATTAAGCAAAGGATACAATGTAATTAGACCTTGAGCAATTTTCTAATTATAAAAGTGGCTAACAGAATTCGGTGCAAGTAAGGAGCAGGTTGGAAAGGCATACTGATTAAAGCATGGGAAATAAGTGAGATGAAATAAAAGATATATTTGTAAATTCTGCTAAAGAAATGCTGATAAGGAGAGAGAAAAAAAAGAGGATGGGTAAGTGAAGGAAGAAATTCTAGCTATGGTGTAAGACAGAAAAAAAGATAGATGAAGAAATGAACACAAAGAACTGAACGAAGAATTCTAAAAGAAATGCAGCGAAGAAAAGGAGAGATGACCAATAATTGGATATAACAGTAAAATTATGGGGAAGTGCTTGAAATTTACAATAAAATTCAAAAAAAATTTCCATGCAAAAACCTTACGCTTTGGTAAATCCAAGTATTATTAAGATAAAAGATAGAACAATGTAGGTTGAAAACAAAGACATTTTAAAACGTTGAAGTAATTGTGTTGATAATCTGTTCTTATTATAAAAGAAGTGTAAAGTCTAAAATTCTAGACAAAGCTAGAGATCCCAATGTTTTTAAGTTATAGGGTGAAACAGTAATCAAGAAATTATGGAAAAACAAGGCAACTAGACCAAATGATGTGGCTTTTAAAATGATCTACGTACTAGAATACATGGGTATTGATAGGATAACAAAGATAACGAACAATATCTAAGATGATGACACATTTTCAATAAGATGCAGGATAAATGTTGAGATTGACAGGGAACAGCTTGGTGACGTTGAACAATCAGAAACAGGAAGTCCTATCTTTGTTATAAAACACATAATGAAGAGAGACAATTTTACTAAAATCCTTAATAAAGTTAAACATAGAATTTTTAAAGACCTAATTCAATTTTTTCCACAACAGAGATTCACATCAATTAGTAATTTTGTATTTGAATCAAATAGGGTTGGTGTATGAGTTGACAGTGGATGTAGTGATTACACGAATATAGAAGGTGGATTAAGACAAGGGTATGATGTACCCAGAACTATTTAAATACTCCAGCGAGCTCATTCTCAGAGAACTGGAAGGTAGAAATGATTTATTAGTTGCCGGAAGATACAAAAAATATTTGAGATATGCTAATGATACAATTTTACTAGAAATATCTGCAAAAACTCTTTGATATCAAGTAAATATACTCAAAAGCAAAAGCAAAAGAAAACAGTTATTTGTTCAAAGAAAAAATTCAGAATCTATGGTTATCTCAAAGAAAAGAGTGATTCAAAGATAAATTCTTAAAATAAAGCTTTAGAGAATAAAAAGGTCTTTTCTTTTAGCTATCTCTTTAACAATATTACAAAAGATGCAAGATATAACTCTGAAATAAGGGGACAGATGGCACTTGCAAAACTAACTTTTGTAAAACTAGCTTAAATCCTCAGAAATTTATCTTTTAGCATAATGCGTAATGCGAATGCTTAAATGCTATGCCTACCCTAAACTACCATATGGAAGTGAAGTATAGTTTCAGACAAAAAAACAGTTAGAGAGCTATAAAATTTGGTTTCTAAGAGAATATTCAAATGTGGAGAAGCAGAGTGAGGAAAGATGTTTTGGAAAGTGCTGATAAAAAAAGAGGGTTGATTCAGGAAATAAGGACCAAACAGATGAGATATTTTAGGCATGTATTGCATGTATGTTGGAATGACAGGAAAGATTAAAGGGAAAAGAAATCTAGGGAAAAAAGTTGTTTTGTTGTTTACAAACGTGAAAGATAGGATGGGTGACAGGGAAGCGAAACAAAGCCAAATAGAAATACCTGAAGCTGGTAAGAATCGAAGGTTATGGAAGTCTATGATCACCAACGTCACGAGATACGGAAAACGATGATGATGATGATGATGATGATGATGATGATGATGATGATAAAACAAGAACTACTGTAAAATGCAATACAATAATATAATATAAAAAGTATCTAACCTTTGTAATCTATTGATTTCTTCCCAATTATATTTCCGAAAACATGTACAAACGTAGTTGTTTATCACTTGTAAGGGGAGAAATAAATTGGGCTTATTACTTCAGTGGACGTAGTTGGGGTTTGGACAGTCAACCTTTTGCATAGTAATCTGTTGATTGAACCACTCAGCCACTATTGCGTCATTCTTAACATCGACTTCAAATGTCTTCATTCGCTATTTATATATTTAGTGTATCTGCTTTGCCTTTTAACCAATCACATACGTAGCTACTATATGATGAATGTCTTTAAGCTAATGTAAGTTACTCATTTTCCAAAATATAGACAGTTTTACCCATGATTTACATGATTTATTACCATTATCTGGGGTTGAATTCAACGTTGCAATGGTCTTGTACCTTTTATTTTTGGTAGAGAGACTTAAATACTAATGATATATAACCAGCAGGGTATTCTGCTACTTAATCAATCCTTGCCTCTGAAATATAGTGTACTAAAGATTAATTAGATAGTATACGATGAAGGTAATGCCAATATTTTCAACAAAAATCCAACCGTTTGTTTTTTGTAATTCCTTCTGTTGAAACAATATGCTCATAATACATATCTGTAATCTGAAGCAAACCTCTACATTTTTTAGACTCTCAGTAGTTTCCTTACTGGTGTCTTGTTTGTTGATGATATTTGACCGTGATTTCTAGTCCTTACCCCTACAAAAGGAGTAAGGACTAGAAATCTACTTGACGAAGCTACTTGACGCCTTAGGCTGGGTGGCCCTTAGCCAGTAAGTTGGTGCCTTGCCACTGTCTGTTAACCCTACTAGGCGCGTAGGGTATAGAATGAAAATCGACAAGCAGATTGATATCTTTGTACCAGGCAACAGAAAAAACACCTCCTTATTTTAAATTGGGCACCTAGAATGCCAGAACATAAACACCTTGCTTCTCTAACAACCTGAAAGAATCAATGGTGCACGCAAGACAACAGTCATCGATCCAGAACCGAGCAGGGTGCAGATGGATATCATCGCCCTTCACGAGACCAGGCTGCTACATTTAAGATCTGTAAAGGAGAGGTTTTTCCTTCTTCTGGCAGTAAAAACTATTGGGCGAGGTCTAGGAGCATTGTGTAGACTTTCCGGTCAGAATTACTCTTATAGGCTTCATCACCCCACTTCTGGAGGGAAGCGAAAGAATCTCATAGCTCCAGGTACAGTCATCAAAAGAACCCATCAACCTTATCAGTGCCAATGTGCTGACTCTGACACCCCAAGTAGAAGCTAAGAGCAGGTTTCATGATGAACTGGCTGCCATCGTTAATAAAGTCCCTGCGAGAGGGCTATATTTCATCCACTGTGACTTTAATGCCAGAGTTGGCTTGGATTACAGTTCACGCTCTGTTTGTTTTTTATCCAATTGCCACTAGAAAGATAAATTAAAATGGCCAACGTGTGATGAAGCTTTGCTGCTATCATGGTTTTTGCACCGCCAACACTTTTTACATTGCGAAATCCAAACACAGATTCTTTTGGGGACATCCAAGATCCAAGCACTGGCACTAACTTGACCTTATCCTTACCAGACACTGCAGCTTTCCGACGTCAAGATCACATGCAGCTAGCAGGAAGCTGATTGCGACACTGACCATCCACCAGAGTACAGCAAAGTAAAACCTCAAATAAAGAAAATGTACAGCACGAAAATGAAAGGAGCACCTCACATAAATATAAGCAAGAGCACTGACCAAGGAAAAGTGGAGGGATTTGCAGTGGTACTTAAGTGATCCTTTTAAAACCTCCCCAATCCTGATGGTTTTGATATATGGGAACACTTCAACAGCACTGCTTACAATATTGCTTTGTCCACAATTAGGAAGAAGACCAACAAACCGACAAACTGGTTTAAGGCTCACTCCGTAGAGATGACACCAGTCACTGAGAAAAGGAGAAGAGCCCTTGTTGCATAAAAAGCCAGCCGTAGTGAACGCAACCTGATGATCCTTCCGGTCGCTCGCAGAAATTTCAGGAGACCACCAGAAGAAGTGCTTATGAGTACTGGCCTTAGCTTTGCTCTAAGATACAGACAGCATCCTGGGGATGTACATTAGCATCAAACAAGCCATAGACCCAACACAGAAGAAAATTGCCCCTCTTTCTCCTAGGACCGGGAGTAGCTGATACATTTCTGGGTACAGCACTTCTCTGAGCTATATTTCAGGAAAAAAACCCCTTGTAATCAAAGAAGCAATAAATCGCATTGAGTGCCTGTCCGTGATGGAGGAACGTGATAGTGAGCCAATCCTTCCAGAACTCAGCATACCCCTGGATTCACTTGCCTCTGGCCGGGGTGGGTGGGGAAGATGGTCTCTTAGATTATGTTCTCAAGTGCTGTAAAGGGACCATCATTACTGAGATGTACGACATTCTCTGTGTCTGCTAGAGAAATGGAAGAGTACCACAGGACATAAGGGATGCAAACATTTTCACTCTGTACAAGAATAAAGGTCACAACAGTGGCCGCAGCAGCTATTGCGGAATCCCTCTTCTTGGCATTGTTGGGAAGGTGTTCGCCCTAGTTGGACTAAACAGACTCAATTCACTTGCAGAGAGGATCTACCCTGAATCACAGTGCGATTTCCGAGCCAACAGGTCCACCACCGATATGGTGTCCCCCCACCGGCAACTGCAAAGAAACCGAAGGAAGCAATGACAGCCACTCTTCATAGCCTTCATAAATCTCACAAAAGCATTCGAGCTGGTCAGCAGTAACGTTCTTTTTAAGATCCTTTGCAAGATCAGGTGCCCACCCACTCTTCTCAGCATAATCATATCCTTTCATAGTGACATGAGGAGCACTGTGGTCTTTGACGGTTCACCTTCAGACCCTTTCAACACCCAATGTGGAGATAACCAGGGCTGTGTTCTAACACCTACCCTTTTGGAAAACTTTCTTTGCTATCCTGCTAAAGCATGCCATTGGATCTGTAAAAGTAGGCATTTATCTTTGAACCAGACCAGGTGGAAACCTCTTCTAACTCTTCAGACTAAGATATCAAAAGTATATCGCAATTAATGGGAGAAAAAGTCTTATAGTATTGTACTGATTGCATAATTGTATATTTTATTAAAGTTTTCAATTATTTTATCATTTTGCAGAGAAGGTATCTTAAAAAATGCCATAATATTCTGCTGTGGAGTAGTAGATTCGTTCAACTTGAATGCATCCTTCACAGTTTTTATTTGTCACACCCATTGGTGGGTGTGGTCAATCATTTTTCATCACTTTACAAATAAATGAAAAGTGTTTGAATGAAAAGTGTTTGTTGCTTAAAAACTACAAATAGACTTAAAAAGTAAAAAAAGCTTGCCTCCACGAAAATATCGGGGGTTTTTTCAAATGATTATATGTCGAAAACAAGACGAAACTCAATAGTTTTTATTTAGGAACTGCAATATGACTTAAAAGAAACTGGAAAAATTCATGATGGTGGTATATATGAAATAAAACCAAGTGAAATTTGACAGCATGGTGAATCAAATTTTTTTGACTGTACACCCCATCCTGTTTATCTAAAAATGGGATTGTATTTGTTAAAAAGAAATTTTGGATTGATTTTTAGATTCCTCATATTCGAACCCCTAGTGTAGTGTTAATATGAGAAGACATTGTCATATCATTTAGACATATTGGCATGCATTTTTCGGTCTTCCGTTTCCTTCAAATTCCTAATGGGGGATTTTCAGTATTTTCCCAACAACTTGCAAAAATTTATTTACTTCTATCTCTGAAACTACCAAAAATATTATTTTCAAACAAGGTATTTGTTCATTTCACATAATTTAGCAAAATGTGAGATGGTTGGAAACATTACTTTGTTATTTGATATGGAGTGACCCATAACACAAATTGATATGAGACGTAAAACGGTTGTTTCAGAAAGACAGAACAAACAGCATTGGTTGAATAGTATCAGAGGGGAAACAATCGTTATCGTAAACTGTAAAGAAAATGAAAAAAATTTTCTGAGCAATCTTTCGAGAGATATTTTCCCTATTCTCATCCTGACCATGGAGAAGTATCTTTCAAAACGTAGCTCAGAAAAAGCTTACGGCCCATGACATGATAAAGCTTCTATATCTATGGCTTTTACTGAGTTCATAAAGCCAAAAAGATACGTTGAAGAAAAAGAAAAAGAAGGCTCAGGTCTATGCTTAACAAAGAATGTAGGTGAATAGAGAAAGGTGAAAACAATCATTTAGTTAGATACTTTCCAGGAAAAACTTTGGTCTTAGATACCATCTCCAAGGTGTGCTTAAAGTAATCCTAAATACTCAAGTTAGCTCACTATCTCATAAAGACTTTTAGTTTCAAAATCCAAAAATGGAAGAAAAACATATGTTATTGTGAAAAATTATTTAGTATGATAAAAGATAACTTAATGCTTGAGAAATAATAATGGGAAACATGAATGAACTGAATACTCTTTCCAAAATAAAGATATATTTTTGCCAACAGTAGCAAATCTAATTCTCAAAAAGTAGGAAAGAAATTGCTCCCACTATGTCTCAATCTCTTCGATACTACTCGTCTAATCTCAAATACCATTGCTTTGCTAAACGTTGAAATAACTTGCTATAAACAGGGGCGCTTGAATTAAGGTAGGTGCAGCTGAATGGACGAAGCTGTTTGGCTTGCATTTTCCCTTTTAGCTTGACTTAATTGAACCTCGTATAAAGCTCCAGTGCATATCCAAATTTACTGTTAATCTTTTCTGTTTTCTTAGTAATTAGTTACATTCCGTGCATTAAAATAATAAAGTTAGTTTTGAAACTATTACTTGGAGTCTTTTGTTTGAATTATCTCTTGTAGTTCACAAAGTCTGAAGTTTGTTATAGCCATAAACATTTTTTCTGACTATCGAATCGCACTGACTTTAAAAGTTCTTTTTTAGTAGTAAACATTAAAGATAAATAAAGATTGGTAAGTGAACTTAGTGCTGTCTTGTTTTTGCAGAAGTTATAACAATGAACCTACAATTTATAAGAACATCTACATTCTGTGTAGATTCGAATGATTATTTTTCATAATAGGCTACAAAAATATTGGCGAAAGCCGGACCTAGCAATAAACCCACAGGTACACGTCAATTTGGTGGTACATAATATTTTGAAAGCTAAATTCAACTAATGCCGTGATTATATTCATTTATTCTACAAAAGCATCCTCTGGAAAAGGTGGTGATTTAATGCTTTTACAGTGTTTCAGAGCAACTTTTAATGACTTCGTCTAGAGAAGTCTTAGTAAACAGACTTTTGAAATCAAGGTAGACAGCAGAGAATTTGTTGTATCTAACGAGCACCTTTGAAGTTTACGAGCGAATGTAAAAGAGTCCTTATCACAAAAACTCAATATTTTTCTAGCACTGGTTAAAGGGTTAGTGCAAGTCAAAAGTTATTTTATTCTTTGTGATGACCTCTGATTTCAAGATAATCATGATTTCATTAACCGCATGACAAATTTGTTTTCCAGTAGTTCATTGTAGCTAACTACGACTTAAACTCTGTAAATTTCATCACAGTAAAACATAAAAACTGGTAACCATCAACTTCCAAGAATAAGTTGATTTCTGTAATAAAAGTAAATTTTATGTCATTGAATTGTTAGTGGCAGTTATGTGACCATTGAAATGATAGGATACAAGTAATTTAACCACAGTTGATGTAAGCCATTGGAAAGAGCGCCTGGAAAAAATGCAAGTTAAAATAAGGGATAAGCACAACCGCCTTAAATTATCTTAAAACTCGAAGGAAATATTATTTTTGTGCCTGTTTAGGGCAGGCTTTTTTTGGCATAGCTTGATCAACAATAAGGCTATCATACAGGGTGATGGCATATCAGGTACAGTAGGTGCTGCAGAATTTGGAAAGGTGAGTAACGTTTATATAGTTTCATTACCTTGTACTATTTATGTACTATTTGTTAGATTTACAATATAAAGAACATCCAATCAACTATTCAACTATATAGATAACCCACCAAAATGCAACCATCCCTCCACCTTAAACATTTCTTTATTTTTTTTTTGCTTTTGTATTCACACGTTTAGTTTTGCTGGCTCATTTGTTGCTATCATAAAATTCTAAAAACCCTGGACTTCTGCGATGAGACTTAAAGTCCCGATGTCTTACGTAATTCTAAGTGATGAAATTAGGAGGCTTCTTAAGGGTCTGAAGATTCTTGCTGTAGGGTAGATATTCACACCGTGGAATTGTAAACGCTAGTCGTTACCACAATCTAACACCAACTGCACAATACTTTATCACTGCTGACCGATTTAAAAATAGAAAATAACTACTGACAGGAATTATGTCAAACTTGAGATTTACTTTTTTCACCTCATTCCTCACAAAATATGTCAAAATCAGCTGAACCTTTTTATAGTGGGTGCCATGACTTGGTGATTTCACGTGGAATGAGTCTCATATTTTTCTATTTTTTCTTGCCTTAAGAACGTGCGCCTACTTGCTTATGTGCTTTGGAATGGGTATGCCCCTTGCTCCTTTTGACAACTTCAATTCAACAAGGTCTGTCTATCTGTTTACATTGTTGTTCTTTGCTTTGTAGCGTTATTTCTCGAAGTCATCATCAGAATTTTTCAACATGTCTAATTTGGGATTCCTTCTATTCATACATTCTTTTCCGGGTGGAATTCCACAAATTTGCCATCCTAACAGTCTCATGGTCGGCTCTGTTTGTTCCCATTTTGAAATCATTATTCAGAGTATCAATATCAACATTGTCATATATATTGAGAAGAGGGACAAAATTCTCCGGTTTACATCGGGAAGACCTTCCCTATCTCAGGATCTCAAAATTATTTTACGCCAACGAGCCTAATGACGTGAAGTTCGGAGCTGTTTTAAAAGCTTTTTATTATTAAGGAATGATCCCCAAAAGCAATAGAGTGACTTTTCTGTGGTGATATTTGATTTTTTGAATTCCATATAATGATGAACTATCTTTTTGTAGCTAACTGGAATCTTGTGAACACACTTTGTAGATGTAGCAGGAAATACCTCTTATGTCCAAGTTTAAAGTAATAATTCTGAATAGAACCATCTCCAACAATTTTATGCAAGGTAAGAAACTATTTGTTAAACCTGTTGCAGCTCGCTGTTGATGTTTCCCATCTTTTCAACAAGACTGAAAACTTGTGGAATTTTTGTAACCGAAAACATCAACATTTTCTTTCCCATATGTTTCAGCAATTCCAATAATGCCAAGTTTTAATTTGCTACACCTATGAGAAAACATCTCCATCTTAAACAATCGATTTTTTTAAAACAGATTCTATCTTTTCAGGTGGCAATATTTATATTCTTCACTAATTTTTCCTCCATTTTTTGTGTTTATCAAAGACATTATTCCACCCTCTTTCATTCGGGTGATCCTCACTGAGGAGCCAAATTTCTTTGTACGTAGCATAGGTAATCTTCGAGGGAACATAATCAGGCACTTGCTAAAAGACGTTCCGATAGTGAATTTCTAGAGTTACCAACTAACAAGATTTTTCCCTCGATTCTCTCACTGAATTAAAGTCCCAACAAGTTGGTTATATTTTGTGAAATTATGCTCCAAACACAGGTGCACCATAAGCAGATGATATCCAGGATTTGTGTGTCCAGAGGATTAAAAATAAGCAAATCTTTGCATCTTTAAGGACATATCTCACCCTCTAAATCCTTCTCTTATTTCTTTTAGAATATTATCGATTTCTAGCTTATTCCCTTTTTATATCGCAAAGGGTGTAAAATATGGTAGTTTACTCTTTTAGAAGAAACGTCTTTCTTTAATGTAAAGTTGAGTTGAATTAAACTTTTCACTTTAACTCAGAATAGATAGAGGAATGAAAGTATTCTTTGTATATTGATCTTCCTTTTCCCTCTCTTTTTGATTTAGTCTTTTTAATACTTAAAATGCAATCTTTTTTTTTATTTTTGAGAGCATCGTCCTTTCAGTCTCCTATTGTAATTGTATCGGCTAGTAGTACCTACATTTGAAAAGCAATTTATTGTTTAATGGTTACCTTAGCGATGTTTTAGACAAATTCATTTGGTATTAACTATCTAGTTTCTCACATCCTGTTGAAGTAAACAAACTCCCTTTGATACACCAGGTTTCCACTAAATGCAAAATTAAAACTGCAAGGGCAACTCCGAATGCTGTCGTGCTACTACATCTAACGTAGTGTTCACACCATGAAAAAAAAATTCCTTTGTCTACAAACGTTCTCTTGTCTGTCACACATTTATATATGGTTGTTTATGGGCTTTTAGTACAGGCGTGATGCAAGGTCAATAGTTTGTACCTTTTTGAGACTGATATTATTAAAAAGCAATCATTTGAGCGTTTGTTGACGAATTCATAGGTATAACGTTGAACAATATTGAGCAGACTTTCTGAAACAAAACTTTTTTTTTCTTGAAAGCTGGTAATAGCTTATTCTTGACTTAGCAGGGATATTAATTTGTCAGTTTGATTTTTGAGATGTTTTACTTTACAATGCAATCGAATGTGTAAACCGGAACTATCATAGTAAGAAAAACATGTTTTGCTGCCTTGAGAGTAAGAATTGATCGTAATTTTTAAACAGTTGAATCCGGCTTGACATGATTTTGTAAACTGGTTGATTAGGGTCTAGCTTTTGTCTACTAATGTTCCAAGGTATTTATAATTTGTGGTATTATTGATAACTGAATTTTCAAACTTTAGCTTGAGATTCCTGTGTGAAAGCTTTATACTGGTTCCAAATATAATACTTTCAGTTTTACCGTCTTTTGTGTTGAAAATTAGGTCTTTTGGATCGAGGTAATTTGCAATTGCTAATAAATTATTGTCTAGGTGATGGTGAAACTATTCCTTGCAAATTGGAACGGTAAGTATTACTACATCGTCAGCAAATGTAATGATCTTAGATTAAAACATTGAATCTTCGATATTATTTAAATAAATTATAGAATGGGGTAAAGTATAGATCCCTGTGATACTCTATATATAATTACTTTTGGTTTTTAGCAAATCGATTTCTGATGCTGTAACTAAATTCATAGAATAGATTCAGGCTGGTGATAAACCATTTGAACCTAGTCCTCGTTAAAAAGTCAAAACTTCTTACTCCCACATGGTTCAATACTTATTTTTCTTCTGCCAGGGCTCGTAGCAATCTTTATTATAATTAGTTTTAACGTGATAGAGATATGATAAATCACGGGTTTCTTTCAAACGAGCTGTCGATTTTGGTAAAATAATGGTTTCTGAGGCTAAATCATGAGCTACTACATGAAATACTGAGCAAGTTTGAATTTTGTTTCTTCTTCCCAAAAACTTGAACATCTATAATACCGTTATGCATTTCGGTAAATCGGTTATTTCTCCAATTTTTATGGTGTTTGGATTTTCCCCCCTCCATTAAAGAGGTTGACCTCTTTGCTAGATTGTCTTCTACCAATTCTTCTCTAAATGAAATTAATGTTCCCTTTCCGGCGTGGTCTTTGCAAATGGATCACATATTAGACTCTGATTTCATACCTCTAAGGTTGGTTGCAAGATTTGTGGAAAAAGGTTTTTTCTTTTTCTCCATTAGGGAGAGTACAGTTCGCCTGAGATCGTTTTGAATCTCTACAAATCTACCGTCCGCCTTTGGATGGAGTACTGTTGGCACCTCTTCAGAGGTGCTCATTATTTCACCTTGATGTTCTTTATGGAGTTTAGAAACGTGTTTGTAATATGATGCAAATCGTGCTGCTACTCTTCACCCATTACCTCATCGACGAAATGTTACAGGTCTTTTCTATTATAGATGTGCTTAGGAACTTTTCTCGCTGGTACTAGCTCAGTTTGTTGCATCTTGTGTGACCCATTTGACTCAACATCATCCTTACGTAATTGTTGTTCCTCTGTTACGTAACTTGGCATTACACGTGACTTTTGTTTTGATTGTAAATTTTTGAAATAAGATATCATTCTAGAAAAACGAGGAAAGTACGAGAAGAAAACTCTAAGGAGGAAAGTACGAGAAGAAATTTTATGAAAATTAGTCTATTTAATACAGTTATTTATCTTAGGATTTTACTTTGAGCCACCGAGCCGGATGATTGATAGTATTTTCATTTGATCTTGGTGTTATTTTTGCGAGTATTTACTACAGAGAAAGAGAATTCGCATGACTTTGTTTTTTTAAAGATGGCGAAGAAACAAAAACGAAACATTGTTTTAGGGGATGCTGACATAGCTTTATCGGGGAAGGAAATAAACAAGGCAACGTTGTTATTAGCAATTAGAGATACAACTGACGATACTAAACCAAGAGTACTTACTTTGAAGAGAAGCCTTGAAGAAAGAGGCGAAGAACTCGAGAGATGTAGTAATGATAGTATTTCTAACCTCGACGTAGAAGATGCAGAAGGCATTATGAAGAAAATGGAACTTAATTCTGAAGTTCAAAACAAGATTAACGAAGCGACCATTAAGCTATCATTATTTGTTAAAAAAACTGGATAAGACTTAAAACTCTTCGAGCGTAGTTCTTTGAATGGACATGCTACTTCGACCTTTGGAAAAACTCGCATCAGAATTCTAAAAATCAACTTAAAACCGTTTACTGGGGATAGACTTTCGTATCAGTTATTTAAGGAATCGTTTACCGCATCTGTACATTCAAATGAAGATTTGTCTCTTGTGGAGAAATTTACTATGCTTCGAAGTTTGCTACAAGGAAAGGCTGAACAGTTAGTGAGTGGACTCTCTCTCACAGGAGAAAATTATGATATGCCACGTCAGAAATCTGGACGTACTAAAGCCAGATTGTCTATCAACCCTAGGAACTGTGCTTGTCACAGTTATAATTGAAAAGATTCCAGAGGAGCTGAAACTCATTGTTACTAGAAAGTGTGTAAGTGATGAATGGAACATTCGAAAACTACTCGACGAGTTCAAGAACGAGTAAACGGTCAGAGAAAAGTGTGATATCAAGCCAATCAAAGGAAAGTCGAAAGAGAAATCGACACGAAAGAAACCCGTCTACATTGGCCTTAACACCTACAACAAGAAAATCTTGTGCCTTTTGCAAGGGACCACATTTTATTGAAAAATGTGTTGTAGCAACAGACATAAAAGCAAGGAGAGATCACCTCTCAAGAAATTGTTCTGTTGTGAAAACGTGTTTCCATTGCAAGCAGAAAGACCATAACAGTGCTCTTTGTGGGAACAAAGAAACTACTGAAAAGAATAATTCAGTTCAAGGGGAGATTGCCCCTATTAACGCCAGAACCACAATTCAAAATCACGCAAGCACAACAAACACTGAAGTGTTACTACCGACAGCGGAAGTCTTTGTGTATGATGATTCCCTCGGACGGTGATCACATGTTAGAGTATTACTAAATGGGGAATCTCAAAGATCCTACGTTTCAGAATGCGTTCGAAACGCTTTGGGACTTATAACACTATCAACCGAAACGTTATCGATTCTTACTTTGGTACCAACTACGCTCAACCTCGAAGTGCGGACAACGTCAGGCTGAAATTATCGAGTACAAGATCGAATGAAATTGTGGAAATCAACGCCCATTCCGTGCCTTACATTTGTTCGTCACTCAACGATTAAACAATTCGTTTTGCTATAACGAATTTCCCTCATCTAAGAAATCTAACACTCGCAGATTCCGGAGCAGACGACCTAGAAATTGACGTCCAAATTGGAGCCGATCACTACTGGCAAATAATGACAGGAGAAGCCATAAATGAGCCGCCCTTGACATCCTCTGCTTTGAAGTCTAAATTTGGCTGGATCCATAGCGGACCCGTACACACCAAAAACGGAAAGGGAAACATCACCTATAACAGCCACGTGACTCACTGCATGCAAATCGCAAGTTCTCCAACGCCACAATTTGAAGACATTTCAAACCAACTAAGCAGGTTCTGGGATTTGGAATCAATGGGAATCGACCCAGGAGAATAGTCTGCATTGAAGAGCTGATAAAAAACATTGACATGAACAAGAAAAAGTGCTACGAGGTAACGCTACCATTCAAGGAAGATCATCCATTGATTCATGACAACAACGAATTTTTTTAAAAGAGTTTGGCGAAATTACACCGCCTCATAAACGTCGAGAAACTACTATCGGATTATGACGCTGTGTTCCGTGACCAATTGGAGCGTGGAGTTATCGAAGTTGCAAGCAAGCTAAGGGAAGTTGGATTTACCCACTATGTACCACACCGCCCCGTTACACATCAAAACAAAGAAACAACGAAAGGACGTGTAGTTTTTGATGCTTCATCGAAAATACAAGGTCTAGTTTGAACTAATGTCTCTATAAAGGATCGCAAATGATGCCTTTACTATACGACATCCTGGTCTGATTTCGATCGTNAACATCACCTATAACAACCACGTGACTCACTGCATGCAAATCGCAAGTTCTCCAACGCCACAATTTGAAGACATTTCAAACCAACTAAGCAGGTTCTGGGATTTGGAATCAATGGGAATCGACCCAGGAGAATAGTCTGCATTGAAGAGCTGATAAAAAACATTGACATGAACAAGAAAAACTGCTACGAGGTAACGCTACCATTCAAGGAAGATCATCCATTGATTCATGACAACTACGAATTTTGTTAAAAGAGTTTGGCGAAATTACGACACCGCCTCATAAACGTCGAGAAACTACTATCGGATTATGACGCTGTGTTCCGTGACCAATTGGAGCGTGGAGTTATCGAAGTTGCAAGCAAGCTAAGGGAAGTTGGATTTACCCACTATGTACCACACCGCCCCGTTACACATCAAAACAAAGAAACAACGAAAGGACGTGTAGTTTTTGATGCTTCATCGAAAATACAAGGTCTAGTTTGAACGAATGTCTCTATAAAGGATCGCAAATGATGCCTTTACTATACGACATCCTGGTCTGATTTCGATCGTATCCAACCACCTTAACGGGTGACGTAGAGAAGGCTTTCCTACAGATTAGTATTGCGGAGCACGAAAGTGACTACTTACGCTTCCTTTGAGTTGATGACATAACCAAGAAAGAACCGGAAATCGTACGTTATCGTTTTACTCGGGTGGTTTTTGGAGTGAACAGCTCACCTTTTCTGTTAAACGGAACACTCAGAAAACACACTGAGAATTATGACACTGATCCCGATTTTGGGACAAAAAACCAGATTCATTGTACGTAGATGACTTCACAGGGGGAGACAAAGATCAACGCTCTGCTAAGAAACTCTTCTCAAAGTTAAAAGAACGCTTCAACGAAGGGGGGTTCAACTCATGTAAGTGGAGAACCAATTATCCTAAACTAGGATCACAAATTACTACCACGGAAGAAAGTCGTCAGAAAATCATAGGACTATGCTGGGACGAAATCGCTGCCGTGATCACATTCAACTTCGCCGAATTGTGCGAGTACAGTCTAACTGAACAAGTTACAAAAAGGAACATTTTAAAAATACCGTCAAGCTTCTATGATCTACTAGAATTGATCCAGCCGATTACTGTAAGTTTAAAATTATTGTTTCAAACTGCTTGCAAGATTATCAACAACTGGGACGAAGAATTACCAACAGGTCTTCAAACTGAATGGAAGCAACGAGTCCAAGAACTCGCTAAGCTGTCTTCTATCAATATTAACCGACCATACATTCAAAGCATTTCATCAGATCCAATAATTACGTACGAATTACACAGTTTCAGTAACGCAAGCGCTGAAGCATACGGGGCCTGCATCTATCTGAAAGCAACTCAACATTCAGGAAACATCCAAACTGCACTTATCCCATCAAGGGAAGAAAAAACTTATATATTGTTACTACATCTGTATCTACTTTTATTAAAATAAACACCAGATTATATTTTAATCAATTAAAGATGTAACAGGTATAAAATCAGCAATCGTATGTAAGACATAATAAAACTTTCCTGTCCTTCTATTAATAACACAGTTTTTGTTTTANGGAAGAAAGTCGTCAGAAAATCATAGGACTATGCTGGGACGAAATCGCTGCCGTGATCACATTCAACTTCGCCGAATTGTGCGAGTACAGTCTAACTGAACAAGTTACAAAAAGGAACATTTTAAAAATACCGTCAAGCTTCTATGATCTACTAGAATTGATCCAGCCGATTACTGTAAGTTTAAAATTATTGTTTCAAACTGCTTGCAAGATTATCAACAACTGGGACGAAGAATTACCAACAGGTCTTCAAACTGAATGGAAGCAACGAGTCCAAGAACTCGCTAAGCTGTCTTCTATCAATATTAACCGACCATACATTCAAAGTATTTCATCAGATCCAGTAATTACGTACGAATTGCACAGTTTCAGTAACGCAAGCGCTGAAGCATACGGGGCCTGCATCTATCTGAAAGCAACTCAACATTCAGGAAACATCCAAACTGCGCTTATCCCATCAAAGTCAAGGGTCGCCCCAATGTTCTTACATTGGGGCGACCCTTGACTTTGATGGGATAAGTGATAAGAGATCACGATTCCTCCATTGGAACTACTTGGAAACCTTATCCTCGCACGTCTTTCAACCACTGTTGTTGTGCCTTGAAAAACCGCTACGAATTCAAAAGAATCTTGTACTGGACTTACTCAAAAGCAACACTAGCTTGGACCAAGACTTCCAAGAAACTTCAAATCTTTGTCGAAAATCGAGTGAAAGAGATTCTGAAGCTGACGTCAATGGAAGATTGATATCACATCAAGGGAGAAAAAAAAATCCTGCAGATTTCATCACTAGAAATGCAACGTCAACATCACCATGTCAACATATCCAAAACGACATGTGGTTCGAAAAAGTCGAAATTCGACAACCTGAGCAAGAAATATCTGATACAAACATCGATTGGATCCAATTTTCTCCACCCGACGAAGTAAAGAAACAATCTGTAAACTTAGTACATTCCATGGATAAGGTTTCCATGGAAATAAACATCGACATGAAAAGATTAAACTCATTGAAGAAACTTCTCAGAACTACCGCCTTTGTTCTACAATTTATCAACAACGCAAAAGCGAAAGCTAATCTACAAGCTAAGAAACTGCAGACACCAGTATTAACTACTTATCCTTGTTTATCATTAAAGGTAGACAATTAAATTGTCTACCTTTAATGATGAACAAGGATTTGTACGTTGTCCGGGGCGCCTTCAACATGCACCAATACCCTTCAATACTCGCCATCCGATCCTGTTACCAAGCAGCCACGATCTAACCAAGCTCGTAGTAATGGATTCACACCATCGCCTGAAACATGCTTGGGTAAAGGACACACTGACCGAACTACGGCAGAAGTTCTGAATAGCGGAAGGCAGAAGCTTCGTAAAAAAGATACTACATCTTTGCTATACTTGTCGCAGACACCAGCCTAGAAGTTACGATTACCCGCCAACACCACCGCTCACTGCTCTACGAACGAATGATGCAAGACCATTCTGCGTTACAGGAGTAGATAATTTTTGGCCCTATCCACTTGAGGAACGGCTACTCTCCAAATTCGAGAACCAAGAAGGCATGGGTTACACTGTATACATGTACAGGATCAAGAGCAATTCTACTGAAATTCGTTGCGCATCCTTCATCCTCCGATTTCAGGTCAAGTCTTACAAGATTAATCTCAAGAAAGGGATATACCGACCATATCATTTCTTACAACGGATCACATTTTGACATTTTGCAGCTGAAGAATCTCAAAACTTTGTCACAAGTCGCAACGTAAAATGACATTTTAACGTACCACTGGCGCCTTGGCACGGTGCATTTTTCGAAAGAATTGTGCGAATCATAAAATCTTTACTAAAGAAAGAGCTGGAAACAGCACATTTGACCTACGACCAAATTCAAACTCTTCTTCTGAAGATCGAACAAGTAGTCACCAATTTCCCAGTCACCTACTTATACCCAGATGAAATGGAACCGAGTCTCACTCCAAACCATCTCCTGTTCGGTCGTCGTCTGCAATCGCAATCACTCAACAACTTTACTGATCTACCAACCAAGGAGTACGATTCTATATTCTACAACGAAGTCGATGCAACTATTTCACACTTCTGGAAAAGGTGGAAAACCGAGGATTCAACCGAAATTTGAGAACGACATCGCAACACAGAAAAGTCTCAATCCTTTGTCCCGATGAAAGGAGACGTCATCGTACACGAAGATTATAAACCAAAATCATTCTGGCGTCTAGCTGTCGTACAAGACGTTCACACCGAAACGATGGATTATGTCGATCGAATATGTTCGCAGCAATGAAACGAAAATCGAACCAACGAAAGAAAAGCGAGCAATTAGCGAGAATAAAATACAAGCAACGAACGAACAACAACAAATAGCAACTAATGAAGGACGACCAAGAAGAAATGCAGTTATGGCGGACTTGAAACTAAAATACAATGCTTGTTAGACTTTTGACTTAATTGAGACTTGATATTGTGTGACCCCTCCCAATATCGGGGAAGTGTTAAGTAACTTTGCATTGCGCGTGACTTTTGTTTTGTTTGAACATTTTTTGAAATAAGACATCGTTCTAGATAAAATCTCTAAGAAGGAAAGAACGAGGAGAAATTCTATGAAAATTAGTCTATTTAATACAGTCCCCTATCTACGAATTTTACATCCTCGTTGAAATAAATCTCTCTATGAAGGTAGTTCCTTTCTTCTTACAGGTAGGTTGTGAATCACTTTTGCGAATGAGTGCTTTTCTCTATCATGACTCCAATGTTTTTAGGTCCAAGGTAAACTCCTATCTCTTGGCCTAATGGTTATAATGGACCTGTGAGAACGTGGCAAGCTACATTCAGGAGTGATGTGACTGTACGAGGGCTGTCTCCCAGAACCGCTCAAGCCGTAGCTGACGACCGTAGGCGATGGAGAAGTCTTGCTGCCCGATATCCTGAACGGGATTGGAGGACCTAAGGTCTAAGGTAAGGTCAAATATGATGAAAGAATGAACGTTCTGTTGCTGGTAAAGTCCTTACGATTATGTAGATTGGTGATCATAGGAATGACAGTCTGTGAGGATTTAGTTTATGCAGTAGATTTTTATATCATGGACTTGTTTTCTTCAAAATGTCTTGAAAAATAGATATTTCTTTAATAGAGCGCATTTCTTTGACTTTTCCTTTTACAATCTTTAAATTACTTTCATACATCTTATTAGCTGTTAACGCCGTTTCGATTGTGTTAAGAAATCCGTCTATGTTGAGACTAATTTGTAACAGACCAAAACCTTCTTTCCATTAAAACAAGCCAACGGTAAAAAAAAAATTAGCCAAGGTCATCATCAAGATATTAAATGTAAGGGAAGAAAAAACTTATATATTGTTACTACATCTGTATCTACTTTTATTAAAATAAACACCAGATTATATTTTAATCGATTAAAGATGTAACAGGTATAAAATCAGCAATCGTATGTAAGACATAATAAAACTTTCCTGTCCTTCTATTAATAACACAGTTTTTGTTTTAATATTCCAATAATTGACGCTGTCCTAACTGGAAAATTAAAACTCCTGCTTGGTACGTAAGGTTTTCAAATTCTTTTTTACAATAGAAAAATCGACATAGTATGAGCTAACGCCATGCGATGTGGTTTTGTTAATGGAAATCTTCAACAAATTGAAATAATGACGACTTTTTCGACTACTTAGATAATAATTGTCACGTATTGGTCATATCATCCACTAATGTGGCTGTAGGTAATTTTTATGTTCAGTTTATTTGCTCTATAGGAAAACTCTGTGTGCTTAACTGAAGCACAGTTATGAGTGAATCTGTTTGTTTATGACTGACACATAACAGGGGCACACAGCAGGTATGTCAGTGGACGAGGGTGGTTTTATTCTCTTTATTGCTATTTATTTCTTTCGAAGTTTTTTCGAATTAACTAACTTGACATCCACTAAATGTCAAGTTGGTTAATTCGATTCGGTTAATGACATCCACAAAATATAAAAGTAAATTAAATGCCAAATAAAATCCATTAAATTCCGTGATAACAATTAACCAATTAGAAAATATAAAATTTGTTACAAAATCAATTGAAATATTTTTGTGTTCTGAGATCATTCTGTAAATTGTTGTGGCCTTCTGCTGCCATGAATTAGGACGATCGTCCTGGAAAATGAGATCATATCGCTATAACCTTTAAAAGGCTATTTTTGTTTTGTGTATTTTTATTTACTTTTTAGATTTTTTAGATTTTACAATGCTGATACAATACTGTTTTCTTAAATTGAGATTGCATTTATTAATAAAAAGCAGTTTTTTAACAGCCAGTATTTGATCCTATAAAGTAGTATCGTTATCCCTGATGACGAAGACAGAAGAATAACCATAGTCCTTGATAAATTGCAACATCTCAATGTAATCCAAGTCTTCCTTTTTTTTGCTTTGCTTCTCTTAAACATTGAGCAGAGAAATTTGTATTTCAAATTTGCATTAGAAAAGATTAATTTAGCTGCAAGACAAGAACTCAAGAGAAATATAGATGGCTCTCTTAATAAAATTGACAGGGTTCAAGAGGAACACCGCAAGGTTCATTGCTGGACAACGCGGATTAAATAACTGCACTTCTGCTGCTAACTAACATCGATACTTCTGGCGTCATAATTTAGTTCTCAACTGTAGCTTCTACGACAACTCTCAATCGAAGATAGAACAAATGTCCGTCTACATTCACATCCCTGGCTTTAGCAACACTGAGCAATTATTCGACAATGAACAAAGACCCGATATGGCTATCAAGACAAAAGATAATGTCATAGGAATAGAAGTAACGATTGCTTTGAAACAAACTTGGTCAAGTCACGTGATTATAAGGACAAAAATGTAAACAACTTTGAAATATTGTTATAAACAAGGATTTGAAATTCCAACTTATACTTGTTGAATCCTCGTCTTTTAGCTTCTATAGTTAGAAAATCAAACTCTTTAAAAGCACTGTTAAAGACCTTAAAGTTGAAGAAAAACGCCTACAAAGCAAATGCATAGAAATATGCATGTTGCCCTTATTATATTTTCAGCCCAAGAAAACAGGAATGAACTTGAAAGAGAGTAAAGAATAGGGGAAAAAATCAGGCTAATAAAAATCTGATTTCCAGTAAATACAAAATATGGTGAGTACGTAAGAAGTTAGCATTGTTCAACAAAGATGATTTTTCCTGATATATCTTTCACCGTTCTTTCCGCAGGTTTCTATTGTTGGATGTGTCATTTTAATCATGTATTCATACTGTCCAAGTTCAAATGTCTGAAAATCGGGAGACTTAACAAAAGACAACCGAAGGTTTGCTCTGCAGATTTCACTCTGAAATAAGACGTTTTTCGGCTTAAAATCAACCTTTGCAGAGAATGATATTAGTGATTATATAATCAATAATAATTTTAATTGATAATATAATTCATAATTTTGTTTGATATTTTGATCTTACAACAAAAACTAGAAAATGATAGACGTATCTGACATGTTATTCCGCATCTAGATAACATAGAACATAAGAACGTAATCCTGGCTGATTTCAAAACCAAGATGGAGCAATGGAAACAACATGAAGAAATAAAAAAATAAGACAAATTGACCAATTTCTTAAGGAATCTGGAGATTTCTTTGAGAATCGGGAGATTTCAATGAGAGTCGGGAGATCGGGAGTTTAACTCCAAAATCGGGAGTCTCGCGAAAGAATCGGGAGACTTGGGCCATATGTGTATTTAAAGCTAAGCCTGCCACAGAACTACGACTTTCCATCCAAGGATCAATCTATCCCAACGTGCATTGAGAGCAAGAAAAGCGGCTTTGGTACATACATATTTTCCACTTTATTACAATTTCAATCCTCTCTATCTATATTATCTTATTTTCCAACACAAATATACAGGTATAGTGAAGATCCCTCCCACATCAAATTCCATGTATACGCAATAACGTAAATATTTTTGCCATGTTCATTAAGTGGAAAATACAGTTAATGCTCAGAAATTGTCATTTAGCAATGGAATGAGAAGATACGGCTAGGATTTGTGGATAAAATATGCAGATATTCCTGTGTATTGATGAGAAAAGGTATTTTCCATAATTAAACATAAGGTTTTAAGCTCTAGAATAAAACTAGCTTTCACCGTCAACTTTATTAAATTTAGTTACCAAACTTTGAGTACAGCACTTAACTTTATTAAGGATTTAGAACTTGAAGTCAAATTTCTCCAACTGCAATACTGTTAAGTCGCCAAGGACAGTAATTCTGATCTGTCTTTCAAAGCACTCCTTTGTGATCTAAATAAAGTAGTTATTTGAGTAATGTAGTAAGTGTTGACTTAATAATGAAGTTTGTTTGCAATGAACTTCTTAATTCCATGATCCTTTTAAGGATTATTTTACTTAACCCTTTGTCTTCATTAAATTTTTATATGATAGAAATAATTTTTTTTTCAACATTTTAAGTCTATTTTTGTAGGAAATTTGTCATGTCGTGAGTCATAAGCTTTTTCTGAGCTCAGTTTCGAGGGATACTTCTCCTATCATCGGACCAGAGAACTAATCGAGAACAGCTTTCTTATACTTTGATGATGTGGACGTGCAAGGCGACAGGATTCGGGTTGTTTTGTGGAGTGGTGCCACATCAATCCTGTGTTTGTTGTGTTTCTTTTCTGTAGTACTGGAAGCCATCTTTCTGGAAGAGTGTAATATATGTTGTTTATGTGAAGGCTTGCTGATCGACAATCAGATGCGTTGGGCAGGTTATCTAGGCCGTATGTTACGTGTAAAGAATACTACCTTAGGCTGAAACACATTAAAAAAATTCTATTGAAATTGCACGAGAAATCGTTGCCTTTGTTAAATATTTACCTAAAGCCTTAAAGCATATCAAAGAAAATATAGAGCAAAATAGTGAGAACGTTATTTAGTAACCAGTCGTGCCAAAACTCAGTGTAACAAGGTGAACTGTAAGGTACCTCTGGTTTTAAAGAATTTTAGACAATTACGACTGTTTGATGATATTATGAAAAGAGTGTTTGGAAAGCAAATTGGATCCTGATGTCAAAGCTGGAATTATTGGCTGTGAACCCCAAATGAAAAATTTTCAATTCTACCTTAGCCTCAATCTTGACGAAAGATTATTTTGCCATACTGAAAATTTGTGGAAGACTGCAAGGGCACAAAATTTCTGCCATGTCCTAGCAGCAGTTAGAAAGTTTAAATAATAAAGCACTCCACAAATGTAGGATGAGGAATACATTAATCTTTTTTGTTACACGGTGTTAAAAAGGGCCATTTGAAAAGCCAGAGTTCATTAAAGAACTATCCTTCTTAAGAAAAATACACCGTCTAACACGATCTGAAAAAGACACACATGAACCAACTTCCTTGAAAAAACTGACAATAAAATTCAGAGGGATATCTTTTGAAGCTCTTGATCTCTTAGTACACTGTACATACCTACAATTCAGTCAGCCAAAACTTTTTAAAGCATACGAAAAACTCGGATTGGTGCTGTTTAAGGTACTGGCATTCAATGATTTTGCAGATGAATTTGAATACTTGAAACTATATTAAGACAGTGATGTGGATGCTTTCACGGCATTGGTTAAACTTGAATGGTTACCGATTATAAGTAACTTGTTTTGACGACATTTTGCAGAATGTGGGATTGTTAGCTTATGCAAAAATAGCACCTTACCTACGTTGTAACTATTTGTAAACACTTCATGTTACCTTGTTGCAAATGCCACTAGTGAACTGTCTTTTTCTATGGCGAGGTATCCATAGTATTGGCCTCTATCGAGTTTGATACAAGAATGTTTAAGCATTTAAACACTCTTGCAAAGTTTCATTGCCACGAAGATCGACCATATACAAATTAGAAGCCTTAAGAACGAATTCGTTAATGAGAACACAGGCCGTAATTTTGGAAAGTTTGTTGGTCCGGATTTATCTAGACTCAGTTGTAGTTAAGACATGAAAAATGAAAATTTTACTTAGTCATCCGGCTTTAATCTTTAATTTTGCTAGTCGATATTTTAACTTGCTTGAATCATTGAGGTATTTTAAAGATTGTTCCTCTGAAATCTTTATGTCCAAAAACATTTCTTAGTGAAAATAATTGTAGTTTGCTCGCAAATTAATATAATCTGTAAAAAACTCCCTGATGACTTTGAACTGTTTGTTGTAGTCTTGTAACTGATTATCTGATCCACTTTTATTGATAAAAAGGGCGTTTTTCAGCAATCCCATGGACCTGGCACTAAAATACACTGGTGTCACTCGCCAGACTGCAAAACTCCTCGCAATTTACGCTCGTTGAATAACTCACTCACTTTCCTGACCAATAGGCGGTATCTGTAGTGTTGAACAAGTTATTGGCCTAAAGTACAATCACCAGTCCACAGTTCCCTTGTTTTTAACCAACTGAGAAACACTAACTAGCTAATCAGTTGCTTGCAAATTGTTGTTCTTCGTCCAGCTTTGGGTGATAAAATAAACCCAGAGGTGCGTAGTTTATAAGTTTTATTAGTCAGAAGTTATAATTACGAGCCAGTACATTCTTTAAATTCTTTACTCCTCTATTTTTCTTCGTTGAGATAACTTTCTCTCCTTCGTTGTTTCTCAAAGCTTTTGAATTTATACTAAACTTTGCGAAATTTTGAAAAAAATCGTTGCGATAACCTCTATTGTTTCCAGATCAAGGTTTCAGAACAATTTACACTGGAAAGAACTCAGTTGGGAGCATTATTAAAAAAGTCTTATTGTCGTCGTTTGCGTTTTTTCTTGGATACAAGCATATAAAATGATTTTTCTTACTGTTTTACACTTTGTAACCACAAGACTAAGTCAAAAGATTTTATACCTGGACCAAGCCAACTTTAAAGTCTCGTAATGTAATTTTCTTTGATAACCTGCTTTCCTATCTTACAATCAGTTTGACCTGTAATTGTAAGATAATGAATAGAAATAAAATTGCACTAAGTGAATAGTTTATTCGCCTATAACAGAACAGATTTATTTGGATGATCAGTCAGTAGTCACACATAGGAAAATTTGACTTTTTGTTTGTTTCATAAAACGATAGAATGGCCTATGCTGTTTAATGTATTTTCTCAACAGCATTACTCTTTAAGACATGTAGGGGGTACTATCTGAAACAGATATGTAATTTGTACTCTATCAAAATCTCTCGTTAACTAGGATCCTTTGTTTTCCATATCAACGTATGCAAATAAGATCTAGGAAGTTAATGCTTCGAATGTCAGGAAGCTGGAAATATTTTAGAAGTACCTTGTATCAGTTCACAATTTTTTAAAACAATCAATCCATAGGGAAAATCACGGAAGACTAATGCCAAGAAGACACACTAATTCCTGTAGTAATTGCTGTGAGGAGAACCGTTCACCATTTTGTTTAGTCAAGAGAAGGCTCACAGAGAAAGACCAGGACCTACAAAAAGTTATGCATATGCATTAAAGAAATTGCAATCGTTGTTTTCTTTGACCTTCACGTTGTACAGGTTGGTTTAAAAGATTTATCAAATATTACAAGTTTGTACTATAATGAAGCATTTGAATTTGGGTTTTTGCATCATCATTTGATTTCCCTTACAAGACTTTTAAAACTGATGTCAAAAGTAATAAAAAATAGCAATGACTTGGTGAAAAAAGGGCAGATTACAAAAGAATTTTGGAAGGTAAGTGTAAAGCATTCCCTGATTAAGAGACTGAAACTCAAAAAATCAGCCTCTAAAATTGGAAAATTTTCCCAAATGTTTTATCTACCAAAAAAATGAACTAAAAAAATATTTTTATATATTTTTGTCTTTGTAACAGTGGTGGTATCTTAAAACAAAGTACTGAAGCCTCATAATGTGAAGACAATATTAATGGGTAAACCAGCGTACTCTGCTGAGCATAGCTCACGAACGTTCTAATGGATCCAATGCAACAGTCTTGTCGAAGCAAAACAAATACAAAATGGTAGTTATACTAAATTTTGCCAGAAAAATATTGCACGAGAGGAAGGGATTTACCTACAGTCATTGAGTTCCAGAAGCAGTCTTAATCTAATTTCACGTAAAACCTGTAAGGAATTGAAATCCAAACAAGAATTGTCGAATTGCAAATTATTGTTATTCTTTTTTTTGTGAGGACCTTCGGTAAAGTGCTAGGATTTAAAAGTGACTTGTTTCCAAGCTTCAAGGACAAGACATGAACCACTCTGTCATAACAATAGTCATAGTGCAAGTGCGAGTTATTTTATGTGTTGGTATTGATCTAAATTATGGAGACCTTTGTATTTTTACACACGTCTTTACTGCCAACATTGTGTTGGCATACATTCGTGTCTCCACAAGAGAAATAAATAACATTCCTTATGTTTGTCAGTTCTGTATAATTAGATAACATTAGACGCCACCATATATGCAGAGAATTAGAATACCCGAATGCTACATGCCACACTAAGTTTGTGTGCACGCGGGCTCATGTAGTTGTGAAAAGGCAGCAGCTATTTATTTTACATGGAGTGTTTGCAAATTATATAACAATGAACACTGCAACAAGATTGTAGATAAAAAAAATTCTTTCTTAGACATAGCTGCTCAATGTACCCAGTGTGTAATAATCACCAGTTGGAGATAAGCCACTTCATTCTGCTAGCATTGGACAAAGATTTTAAACCCAAGGAAAAGGACTGCACAGCAAACTTGATAAAATTTTTGTCTTGAACGAAGTCATGATACGGATAGGGGACAGCCAAGCACACGTCAGAGGGATTCTAGATAAATTGATAAATTTTGTTTTTTTCTACCTTGTTACTAGCATTTTCTTTTCTTTTCTCCTCGGAAATATTCTGTTCTCTTTTTGATGTCTCTCTCTTTTCCCAACATGTACATAAACAAATTGTTATCACTTGAAGCTCATAAAATGATTTAAATTTCAGTTCCCAATGCCCAATAATTTTAAATGTGGCGAGAAAAGTTGCAACCCTGGTTGCATATCACATGTTTATTTATTGATATTGTTTATATTACTAGTCTAGACCTATTGGCTCCTGCAAAGAACAACAGATGTCAAATTTTTTTCAGATCAGTACTAGGTCAATACTGATCACTTCCTATTTGCAACATAATATTTTTAATGACGCTGGAGACAGGCCCAAAACTGAAAATAATTGCATATCAGATGGATCGATATTGTACAATAATCCTCGATTTATTGTTTACACTTTAAAAAATTTATGCAGATACTTCGATTTTACAAATGTCATAAAATGTGTTTTCGCAAATTTTCCTGTGAAGCCTTCTTGAATTTTAGAATGCCTAATTAGTCTTTGTTATTACAAAATATTTTGTTGGTGGAACAAATGTAGTGATGAAAAAGGGAGATTAGACACGTAATACCTTGGATGTCGCTTGTTCGGTCCACCCAAGAATATTGAAGTGGGAAAGTAAAATAAGCATTTGTATTTGGTGAAAGAAAATTAGAGCTTCAAAAATAAATATTACTAAAAGTATATTCAACAGAGTGTTGAAAGTTTTTGTATTAACTCTAAGTAAATTTGATGAGGGAAACAATTCCAGAGCTAAGTGACAGGCAGATCAGTGGTGATCTGTCATGACTTATCGCTTAATAAACTGCTGTCAGCTCCTTTTGCTTTATTTATGCCTGTCAATTGCAACTGCAAAACTGAGGCCACTTACCTTGTTGACGATTTCATTTCCTTATGGTGTTTTGGCTTCAGTCAGTTTGGTCATCATGATTTTCTAAAGAAAGTGACTTCTGGGATCATGTGTCCTGAGTATTTGAGACTCTTGACTTGGACATAGTTCACCAACAGTCGTATGTCTTCCACCTTCTCTAGAATGTAATATGCCCATTGCCAGAAAGCAAAGTAGTAATGATCGTAAACATTGCTATCCTTGCTGTTCTCAGTACAAAAGTACAGTTCAGTATGTAGAGTCCAAATCTTAATAACAGAAAAATCTATCCTTTGTTATGGTTATTCCATCTCCTTAGAAATAGCCGTAATATTATTTTAATGATAATTTTAATTGAATAATTAGGATATTTTAATACATTTTTTCCTTCCTGAACCTTTTTTGAGGAAAGATTAGAAAGATTCAGGTGGCGAAACGTCACGTGATTTTTGTATTGCACAAAAATAAAGTCATACACCAATTAATCCACAAGGTAATATTATAGGTAATTTATTTTATGCCCATTTACAGTAAAGTATGGAATCAGATAATACAAATCTAATTATTTATTATAATTAAGTTAGAATCTAACTTCTACTTGACATTTTACCGGTTATTACCAAAAATAATAATACAACAAATTAGATTATTGCTACTATTTTTTTACTATTTTTTATTTTATTTTTATTTCTTGTTTTTTTACTATTTTTTATTACCATTGTTAATATTTTAATTTTGTTTATGTTGTTTACAAAAGAGGTCGTCACAAGGGCTTTGTCAATCTTAGCACTTTTGTCCGACTGCTAGCAAGTATGAGGGTCACATTACCACACATTTAATTAATTTGCTGTTTATTATCTTCAGTACGTATGAGCTAAGAAAATATGAATACCCTCCCCGCCCCAAGAAAGTGCTTATAATTTCCCTAAGCAATAATTTTCTTTTCCAAGCATCTGAAGTGAAACATTTTTTCCTGTTTTTGGATTTGTGTTGGAAAATTGCATCTATTCATCAATTTCCAAAAATCCAAATCCTCCTCGTCAAGACTTTACTTCAGTCACTCTGACGATGTATCTCCCAAGAAAGACTGCCGAATTTCCTCAAAGAATCGCTTGGGGCGCTTATTTAAAAGTCGACCTTTGAAGGGAGCGGTTATTGCAAGAAAATATTTATCTGAATAGGTTATTCGAAGGGGGCTTATTCTAAAATTAACATAAAAAGGAAGGGGGGAGGGGAGGGGAATAAGTGCTATATTAATCTATTTCATTTACCATATACAGCCATGAAAAACCAAATGTTAAGAATAAGGTAAAAAAGGAGTGCAGTTAATCAAGAATGGGCGTTTATTTGAGGAAATCTGGTATGTAGTGTTAATGCGAAGAAGTCGCCTGATACAGTAATGAGGAAAGCCTTGACTGCTATTTCTCTTGGGAAACCGTGCTACATAAAAGGATTAATAATTAAGTAATCATCACATGCTACATTTAATCCTTGACATTGACAGGAAACAGAAGGTTATTTCGAAGAGGGCTCACCCTCTCTGTTTGAAAGTCATACTGTACACGATCAAAGGGAACAACACCCCACCTAAGCGCCTGGTATAATGCATGTTGATTGAAACGAAGCTGAATCATTCAAGGTTTACCTCTTTGAGCAGTATGAAGCAATTGAACTACCTCGGACTCTTTGTCATTGATAATGTAAGTTATTTTCTGAAAAGGACTAGGTAACACGACCATGAACAAGCAAGACAAGGGAAGCATGGCAGTATTTTTCGTTCAAAATCACGGTTTTCAAAACAAGGTAAAATATCCGTCTGAATAGGGTGTCTTTTGCAAGGAATAAGAGCGGTGACCCTAGGATTTTAGTTAAATTTGGACAAATATTCCTCCATAAGCGTACCTACAATAAGAGTAAAAAATACTGTGGTTTATTCTGTAGCACATTTTTATGGATTTCACTTAAACAATATTTAATAAATTTTATCTCTGGCATTTTTTGCGATTATGGTTACCATATCTGCGGATATCTAAACTATATTTCAAAATATGAAATATCTACAAAATCATTGATAAATAGTAAAAAAGTGTAAAAAATTAAACTGCTTTGAATACTTTTTACTGGAAAGAAATGGAAGGTTTGCAAAAACATGTGATTTTAAACGTTCTCCTTAGGAGCGTCTTTTTTTTCACTCCTTCTTTAGTGAGTATTATTTATAAATGGAGGCGTCTAATCCACTGTGGAATAAGAGGGAGCAACCGAAAGATAAAGAAGAAGATTTATACCTGGGAGGTGCTTGATGTTTATAACATTTTGGGGAGCCATCACAAGCATGTTTTTGTAGGAATACACTTTATAGGAAAATCGAGGCTGAAAAGGAGTCAAAAATTAAAAATATTTCAAGAGTATGTCCAGGCTATGGTGTTTATTCTAGGTGTAAAAATTTGTGTGACCCAGTACGAACTTTGAGTTCGTTCCTTGTTTCACATCACCGAAATTCCATTTCTTAGTAGTGATTAAACTGAAATTTAATTAATTATCCAAAACAATAACATAACAATGTTACGAAGACAAGCAAATGTATTGGAACGCTGTGACGTTAGTCATTCGTAACAACATATATTTCTTTTAAGATATGGCATCATGCACTTTTATAGATATAGATGATCGCTTGCTCATTATTTTGTGTTGAAACCGATTGAAATCGTAAAAGGAGGAAGCAGATGACTCTTTGAGAAAATAAAAGTCACTTATTCACAATAAGCTATAATCATGCTAAAAATATTAAAAAAGTATATGAGGCTGATATTTTCCAGAAAGTAAGGAAAACCCAGGGTGAAACGAAAAACACTATTCACATTTTAAAAGCGCGTTATAATAAACTTTCGGTTCAACAATCTCGTGTTTTATCAACTCATTGGAATATGTCATCATTGTAACATTGATGGTTACCGGTATGTAATATTTAAGCACTTACATATGGTCTAAATCCAAATAAAAGCGAAAGATAACAACACTTTATTTCCAATAAGTGTATCGTTTGCAGCTGATCTTTGCTGTATAAATGAGACCAATATCAAGATTTTGTTAGTTTCATAGAGTTAAGATGAGCCTTTTACTATCCCAAATACCGTATACTTCAGTAATCTTATCTTTTGAAAACTCTACAAGAGATTTGGGACAAGCAGATTGGTAAGATTGTTTTGGAAATTCTTCTGTAAACAAGCTGATTTTCTGAAAAGCTGCAGCTGTCCTCGCCATAAATTATCTAGAAAAGATTCAAAATATTTAAGGTGCTAAAGCTTCTCAATCTCAAGATATTCGTTAAAAGACGATACAAATATTAGACCATACCAATTAAAACTTCTTCACACGCCAAAATGCAATGCAATATCCTTTCTGGAATTCCATATAACCGTTTTGTAATATTATGTGAAAACGTCAAAATTTTTTTATTTGCTGAAATCTTCTAACATGCTGGAATTACGCTATTATATTTTTAATCAATCATCCTGGCTCTTGGCGATTACTACGCAGGAACTTATTCTCCATCTGCTTTTGAATGGTCTTCAATGTCAATAGTCTTAGTTAACATTAGAAAGTAAACATGTATTTACATGACTGGGCGTTCCTTCAATCAAAAATCACTTTTGTAATGAAATAAAAAAAAAATCATCCCATTCCTAATCGGTATTGAAAAGAACATTTTATCAGCTGTATCTTTACATTTGTCTTCTATAATCACAGATCCTGTTGTTTTCAGTATACTTTAAGCAGCCGGCTGCTCCAATGTTATTTATTTAGTTATACCCATGACTTCAAATTTTAATGAGTTAGGAGAAGATCATATCATCTATCTATCCATCTATCCATCTATC
>RDPX01000028.1:355951-382874 GCA_003991215.1 Morbakka virulenta | reverse complement strand
CTCTCTCTCTCTCTCTCTCTCTCTCTCTCTCTCTCTCTCTCTCTCTCTCTCTCTCTCTCTCTCTCTCTCTCTCTCTCTCTCTCTCTCTCTCTCTCTCTCTCTCTCTTTCCCTGTCTCTCTTTCTTTGTTTGTTTGTTTGTTTGTTTCTTTTTTTCCTTCTTTCTTTCTTTCGCTCTGTCTCTGTCTCTGTCTCTCCTTCTATTGCAGTATGACATAGTTTAGAAATTATGTTGAGTGAAATTCTGGAGGGCTCGTGTTCCACATTTTTACCTTTTCCACCTGCCTTTTTCTAGTGTTTCTTGCAATTAGCGTTAAGTTTACGATGTTAAAAAGCTTTTGTTGAAGTATCTTTGGTAATCACACCGCAAGCTTATACAAATGCAATAAATGCACTATTTTAATCTTAGTCTGCATTTGTTAATGACTAGGCGGCTTTTATAAGAACACCACGCAGTCATGAAAATGATATCATTACAAATTTGGCCTCTCAGTCGTTTCTACAAGTATTATCATAAGAAATGTTCTAATGACCTTTCCTCGCCGGTAGCTTTTCAGTTTGTTGAACCTCGTTTGACTCATTTTTCATCCTCATGCAGTTGTTAACTCTCCTTTTAATAAATCTTTCTCTGAATGAAGCTTTTTTCCCTCATAATATCAAATTGTGGACGTTCTGGACCCTTGGGTGCTTTCCTAGATCATAAAACTTGAATGTTTTTAAGTCTAAGGTCAACTCTTATCCCCTCACCATAACTTTCTTTCTCTTCTCTCTTCTTCTGGTTCTTCACAGCTCCTAACACTTAGTAGCTTTATGTCTTGAACGTTCCTAAACCAGGAAAATAACAAAAACAGAGACAAAACAAAAAGCGAAGGTGAGGGGCATAAAATGTTTCCAAAATGGCATACCTCTAATATGAAATTTTGCAGTTGCATGGAAAATATTTTGAGAGAAAAATCGACCAAAACAAACGAAATTTTAAATAAGATATTTTAGTTTTAAAATTGCAGCATTCAGAGTCTTGGAGGATATTTCACTCTAGATATACTTTGCGCTTAACCAACGTCTTATTATATGTGCAACAACGATTGTATTAGACCCTTTATATTTACTTTTTAAAGCAGGCAAAGCGCAATTTTAACCCCAATATTGACAAACCCATGTAGATAGAACAAACTCAGCGTAATGGAATGTCCAGTTGCTCCATATCTTGGTACACACTCTTATTTTGACATGTTGTGACCAAATGGCTGTGCGTGACTTTGTATTTGACAGTATTCTTTCTTTCCATTTAATTGTGAAGTTACTATCATAAAAGCGTTCAGTCGTTGCACAACAGCGCGGTTTGACAACCACATGAAAATAAGCAAGTTTCTTTTTTCTGACTTTTTTAAAATTGTCTTATTATTTTTTTATTTGAGCCCATTAGTTCAGAATTTAGTCATTTTTTATCGAATTATTAAAAAATTGTCTCTCAAATATGGAATATCAGTATTTCATCAGGAAAAAGGAGCCGTGGCTTAATGGTTAGAGCAGCTGCATAGTAAGATTCCGGGTTCGATTCCCGGCCAAGAAATTCCTCACTGCCAAATCCAAGTCCCCTTAAAGGGCACCGTTTGAGCTCCAATTACTGGGGGGAAATGACCTTAAAAGCAACAAAAAAAGGAGAAGTATTTCAACAGGAAGCTATTAATTGACGAGAGCATTGCCCCTAATTTTCAAAACCCCAATTTCAGTTCAATTCTTAATATTACTATAGGTTAAAAGCAATAAAGATATCTACAAAATTTAATTTTTTTATACTAACACATGCGACTGTTAAAAAGACCAAGAATAGTACAACAGCAGCTGTTTCTCCATAATTGTTCTCAAAGAGAATCTTTAATAAGGTCCAGGCAATGACCTTTGAGAGAATATTTAATTTAAGAGCCTGTGAAATAAACCATAGTCTTGTTTAAAGCCGATCGAGAACTGATAATGATTTTATTTTTCTTGATTTGATTATCTGTAAAAATAAATTTTCTATTCAAGACGAAATATTATTAATTCTCTAGCCTATTTTTTATGCAAAGACCTTATAAATATCCCAGCTTCGGTGACGTAATTTAATTGATAAAACAAATTTATTTACTCATCAAAGTATCAATATTATACACGAATCAGTATCGACGTAAACAATGTAGAAAAAGAATTTTTATCTTACAAAAAAAAAGAGGGATTTTTCGTTGTATAGAGGAAAGCTGTTCCCAGAAACTGAAACTGAGAAATGATTTTTAAACTTTTTGAAAAAGAACTTTAGGCACTTCCTGCAAAATCAAGCTATATAAATCACATATAGCTCTTAGGTATTACAATGTCATCAAAAAAGGTTTTGTATCAAAATTGTTTTAACAACCATTAATAGGATTGAACAGTGTTTCTTACAGCATGAAAGCAGTCCCTATAGAAGAGCTAATAGCGTTGACATTGTTTTCATTTCCATTTTCCCTTTTAGCTGTTGTTGGGGATGATAATAGGGATACATTTCTAGTTTCAAGATCAATTTTGTTGTTGAAATCACTAATATTTAAAAAAACATCAAACCTTTCCTCAGTCAACTTGAAATATGCGTTTAAATTTCATTCTCAGTCACATACCATTAAACTAGCTTCATTAACTAATATTTTCTCTTGTATTTTGCCACTCAATAAAAATTTGTTTTTGTTAAAAATTCTTTTGAATACACCCTATTTCCTAAAGAAACCTCTTGAATTTAACCAAACATGATATACTTATATATCTACATGTATATGTTTATGATTGCATTTACATATTCGTTAGGTGAGAATCACTTTCCTCTTTTTGAATAAAAAGGAAAAACAACAACAAAAATCCCCCAAATTTTTTGTAATGTTTTGTATGCCTAATTTATCAGTCAAATCAGTTTGGAAAGAAAATAGAAGAATAAAAGAACTACATATTCAAACATGCTGAAAACGAGGCTGTGCAAACAATAGTAGAAAACCACAAAATCCAGTGACAAATTGAAGCCAACAACAACAACAACAACAAAAATAACTTTTTTGAAAATAAGCAACATAAAGTAACAAAATAGAAACAAGCAAACGAAGAAATGAAGCAATAATAAGTATATTTACAATGAATAAAATGATTAAGATAATAAAACTACTAACTTAAAAATTATGAAAATGATAAAGATAATAATATATGAGAAAAAGTTGAGTATTAAATCTAAGTATTATTAAAATAAACTAAGATACGTTTAACGATATTCATTCAAACTACAGTTCCTGGTATCATGAATAAACGACCGAAGACGAGAAATTCACTTATTTTCATGATAAAGAAGAGCAGCAATATCCCATATACCACCACATTAAAAGACGAACATGTCCTGCCTAGGAAATTGATATTCTTTTTATGGCTAGATGTTACAGTTTATCCAGCCTTACAAAGACTGACCAAGCAGTTTTATACATGGAGAGGACTACCCTACTACAGGATAAAAAAAATGGACCCAGAGATTACCTGTCCTGTGCTCCTTTTCTTTTAACATATTTAACATGACACCATAAAGTTAGTGAAATTAGCAAAATTTTGAAAGGTAATTGTGATATAATTAGTTATCATCCTCAATTAAATATCATGCTTCCAATGAAAATGGTTTCTTACCGGAAAAACAAAATATCTTTGTTCACATTGACTTTGTTACAGCCACGAAGCACAGGAAATTTATGCCTTGTAATCATCCATCACCCTTCTTATCAGACAGGTTGTTGAGTAGTCAGGTTGACACTGTATGGAACACTGTTATTGGAAGACACTTATATATTAAGCAGGACATATTCTTCTTTTAATGTGGTATATGCTGCTAAATGTACCAAGCAAAACAACTTTATGCAGTTTTATTACTTGCCAAATTCACCAACCTTTCAACAGCCGTTGTTGTAAAAGAAAAAATCTAACATAACATGTGAGTTGGTAAATCATTGTTATAAAAATGTTTGTAACTTCCAAAATAATATTTAAATGCATGTTGTACAACAAAATTTCCTAGGGATACTGTAACTGTTCATGAATTTCATGGGGTTTTTTTTGTTTTTCCTTTATATATATATCCGAAACAGTCCTCAGAAAGAATCTCAGAGCACTATATCGAAATAGACAAACAAAATACTCACACATTTCTTATATATATAAATTACATTTCTTATGCCCGTTACATATGTATAAAGTAAGGTTTTGCTTTGTGAAGCAAAAAGGTACAAATTTAAAGACAACCTCCAAAACCTCCGAGAATATTTAAAGACTGCTCGGAAATCTAATCCCACATCAACAAGTTTATGTATGAAAGCCCATGATCTTACCTTAGACCTTAGGTCCTCCAATCCCGTTCAGGGTATCGGGCAGCAAGACTTCTCCATCGCCTACGGTCGTCAGCTACGGCTTGAGCGGTTCTGGGAGACAGCCATCGTACAGTCACATCACTCCTGAATGTAGCTTGCCACGTTCTCACAGGTCTGCCTCTTCGTCTGCTTCCATCTACAGGTTTCGATTTCATTACTTGCTTCGCGTATCTGCTGGGTGGTAATCTGAGCACATGTCCTGCAAGTCTCCATCGTCTCTCTTCTACTTTCTTGTGTAANGTCTGCTTCCATCTACAGGTTTCCATTTCATTACTTGCTTCGCGTATCTGCTGGGTGGTAATCTGAGCACATGTCCTGCAAGTCTCCATCGTCTCTCTTCTACTTTCTTGTGTAATTTCCCTTGCTCTGTTCGTCTATAAATTTCTTCATTGGTGACCCTGTCCCTCCATGTAATTCCAAGAATTCTTCTCAAGTTTCGTGTGTGGAAAGCATCCAGTTTTCTTTCTATTCTCTTGGTGGTCTTCCATGTTTCACTAGCATACAATGCTGTTGAAACAACTATAGCCATGTATAGTTTAATCTTTGTTTTTACATTGATTTGTCTTGATTTCCATGGCTCTGCATAAATTACAGAATTGTGCAACAGTATAGTGGAACTTGGTTGGCACTAGTGCCTAGGGTATCACGGCCACAGGCTCTACCTCTCCTTCACCAGATCCTTTTTCGTAACCATATCTTTCACTTAAGTGCCTTTCTTTCCTCATATCGTTGAACATAACATCCCAATCAAACACAAAGAGCTGAGTCTTCCGCAGAACGACGACTTCCCTTCCAAGGTCATATCAACTGATCTCAATATACATTGAGGGCAGGGAAATAATGATTTTGAAAGAAATTGATCTGGTGAAGGGCAAGCGCCGATAGCTCAGGTGTTTGAGCATGTGATCATGGTAGGAACAGGCAATGGTTCGAATCCAGTTCAATGCAAACATTTCAATTTTCTATAATTTTTAATCCTCTTCATCTTTATTGTATTATTCTAAAAATAACTATTCTAAACAACTGTACTTTGTGTTAATATCAAAGTTCGTGTCGGTTCTCACCTATCATTGTGTTTGGGAAGCTGTTACAATCAAAGAGGGACACATTCATAATAAAAGCAAAGTAGTAGATAAAATTAGAGCTCAGTGTGTCAAACAGTAAGGTTGCGAAAGTTTTGTACAACTCCAAAACAAAACTTTTTGCGAGGTCCGAGCTACGGATCGTAGTTAAGGACACATAGCTCCAAGGATAATATACGACCAGACATTTTACACCGTCAAAGAAGTCACTATTGATTTTTGAGCCATTGGTCGAAATAAAAGTCTCTACACCCAAGTAAAAATACTTGTATTTCTAACCAAGAGAGTTTAAGGTAAGATAATAATTATATTTTCTTACTTTTCACTGTGGTTAAATACCAGCAATTCATTGCTATTTTTATCAATCTTAAAACGGAATTTATAATGGAATTTGACAAATCAATAATTTCAACCACAGTCTCTTAATTCTTTAGTTTCCCCTTTTTAAGAACCCTTTATTCTTTTAAATGAGCATACTCAGAGTAGTATTGAAATACTGTAGTTTATAAAACGCACAGAAAATGCTTCGTTCTCTAAATATAAATCGGGTTACCTTTAACTTTTGTGGAAAGAAACAATTGTTTCTTTAGACACACCCTAAATAACCCACTTTTTAGTAAAATCTCCTAAAGGTAACCAGGACACCAACTCATGATACCTTAGACTTAAATTATTCTGTTGCAGCTATCGTCATTTCCCGTAGAACAGACCAAAAACACTTTGAGCAATTGGCACATGACATGAAAGAGTTTGTTTAATTTTGTTTCAATTATGAGATGAAGCTGTAGAACCCTTGACTCAAGGACTGAGGCACAAAGAAATAAACAGAAAAAGTCACAGAGACGTACTGCACCAAATGCTGTAAGAGCAATAAATTATGATTTTGGATTTTTTCCGAATTTACAAGATTTTTATTAGTGACCTTTCTCTATATATATCAAAGACCAATGTCATCGTGCAGGTTTAGATTACATATACAATGCGTGTATAGTGAAATGTGGAATTATTCTCAATACCAACTACCTCACTTTCACAAACGTTCTGTGAAATCAATCAGATATCCAGTATTTTATCTTCTGGTGATCTCAAGGTTGTTAAATGTAAAAAATTTTACTTAGGAATTACTAAAGGTTTGTTGATACTCTGGAACTGTGAACTTTCACCGTATCTCGACAATTCGAGTGTAGGACAAATGCAATTAACCATGCAGAATGTTGTTTTGTCAAAAATAAAAGAAAGCAAATTATCTCAGGATGCAAAGTTGTGAATCCGGCACGTTATCAATAGTGATATAAGTTTTGGACAACTTCAGAAAGGTATTTCAATTATCGTTTGTAAGTACTGTTTTCAGGCTAAAATTCTGTTTATCATAAGGACTGATTTTTGACCACAGAGCAGTTGAAGACAAGAAAAATATCATGAAAGTGTAAATTTTAACGGTAGTTCATCTTAATCAGTAGTCTAGAATCCGTAAATTTTTGTTTGGCTAGGAAAGGTGCCAGAGGCAAGGGCATCACATTAGGCGAGGAGGAGTTGTGGAGCAGTACCACTTTTAACAAGAGATATTTATCATGGTTTCGACATTATGATCATATCTGCTTTGTTGGGCAATTAGGTACTATTACTTTAAGGCAAAGCATATTGTGCAACAAGTGCCTGAGTGGGTATTGTCATAAACCTAATTAGCAGTAAAAAACGAGACAGTCCAATAGGTCTTTCTAAAATACTAGAGCAGCAGTCACATTAATCAAGGTTAGTCAAGCTATCTACAATAATGCACTTCCTAACACTTGAACAAGGTGAGCACCTGCGACATAAAGATCCAAAAGTATGTTTTTATAAATATTTTATTTTCACAGTGTTTATTTATCAAAATGCTATTGCTAGTTTGGTTTTTAATTTTGACTTAATTAAGATAAGTAAGGAAGTATGACGCTGTCGTCAAAGTACCTTGTTATCTGCATATTTTTCAATATTAACCTATATTTCATAAGTTAACAATAATGCGTTCACTTTAGTAGGGCTCATTTTTTGAAGCCTTAATATCCTTATCATCATACAAATTTTAGTTTAAATGAGGGGATTGTGTGGAAGAATATGCACTTTTGTCAATTTCTTTCATTGTAACAGGACATCACAAATATTTAAATTTTCACTTTTATCTAGTTTTATTTTTTTATGTAGTTTAATGTAAGCATTTTATTTGCAGTTGCCATCTCATGACGGAAACTCTTTTGAGACTGACACAGACCAAATTCAAGTTTAGGGTGTACAGCTGAATACCGTTTATGCAGAAAATTACTTCAAACGAAAGTTTTCCACAAACAAATTCCACTGCATGGTCTTATGGTTCACAATACCTGCAAAATGCAACAATTTTGCGGTTAAGTTGATACATTAAGATTGTCTTGTCGGCTTTCCCAACTACTATTCATTCATTGAATATTTTATACAACAAATAAATGGAATAAAACATAAGTTACCTTTTTCAATAAATATCATTTTCAGATATATTTATTTTGAATAATAAGGTTCGTACAAGAAGGGGGTATTTTGTGGCAGCTAATCAGAACAATTCCCTTAAAATAACAATGGAAGTCACTGTTGAAGGTAAGCGAGGAAGAGGAAGAAAAAGGACCACATGGACAGGCAACATTGCTGATATGATGAAGAATAACATCAACAAGTGTGCTAAACTGGCATTGGACAGTGTGGAGGACTGTGACAGCCGACTTATTTGAGATAGCACCCCGGTAAGATTAGGTAATCAGAACAAACATCAGTACTGATTTTGAAAAAACAATGTAAAATGAGCTATTTACTCAACTATGCTGCTCCTGGATCAGTGCTTTGCTGTGATCCTGGAACAGGGCAACAGTTACTGTCTCTTACATCCTAGCGCAACCTGACACTACCTCAAAGGTTGCTAGAATATTTAATGCTGTTACACTTTCAGGTATTCAAAACAGCAAGAAAAAAAAGAAATATGCTTTTTTAAGAGCCATATCAATTTTCTTTCAGTAACCTGTTTATTTTACGATGTAGAATGGCAGGTTGCTTCATCCTGTCAGATATGATATATTATATTTGCTTCAGACAGTCAGATTTACGTAGAAAAATCGTTAGTTTAAAATTGTTTCTATGATTTGGTGGGAAACTTAAAAACCTTTGCTATAAATGCTGCAGCCCCGAATTATCATAAAGTCCAAAATTTTACCCATGAAAAAACATTTATCATCATTATGGAACTAGGTACCCACCCCATATTCTTAGGATATTTAAATTAAGGACCCAAAAGTGTTAATGTTTTGACTCTACTTATCTTTGATATCAGGAATCACCATTAAAGAATGGGATTTCTTCTCATAGCACTACACTTTAATATAATTAGATCAGAAGAATTATTTCACTGTGGTCAGGGTAGAAACTGTCATTTGAAAATCAAAGTAGAAAAACTGCGTTGAATACTTAAAATAATTTTTCAATGAAAATGTTTATCAGTGTCTAACTGATTCAAAAACATTTGTCACAACACAAAATATAACGTCCTGTTAAAACTGAATTTACTTTTACTTATGTTCCGGTATAACTGTATAACATTCCCTTCTAAAACTTTAACAGAGCGAAAAAACTCAATTTTTTTATTGTGCTAAAATCCGGTACAAAATAAATGAAAAACATGACAAAATCCTTTTCAAACTATAATTATTTATAATGTGGAAGAAAAGAGCTACACCAGAAACGTTTTGGGAAGCTGTGGCTAATTTACAACAGAGAAAGCAAAACAAATTTATTTATTTGCATTGAATAAAGGATGGGAATATTCAGTTAATAAGAAGCTGTTTTACAAATTCTTCTTTTAATAGAAACAACTTAGGTTAAAATTGTAATTAAAAAGTTGTATTTTATTAAAAATAAAATAAAAAATTCAAAACCTAAGAAAAATTTTTGGCAAGGCTAAATTAGTTTTCTTGAATCCGTCATCTTGAAAGATCTCATTACATTAAAACTTTAAAACTACCTTTTACTCTTTTAAAAAAACTTGCCTGTTGTTATTTTTCTCTTCTCAACCAAAAGGAACATTTTTTCAAATAACCCGATATGCGAGTAGATAGGAGCATAGCCACACTTCACTAAGTAGTCTGTAGTATCAAGAAAATCAATGTTTTCATTTAATTATCCTCTCTTGTTTGTCTTTTACCCTTTTCAATGACAATCTCTATATGAATTACGCTCACTGGATGAAGCCTTGTATAATATTTGTATATATATAGCCTTTTTTGTTTCGGCATATTGCATTCATCAAAGCCATGCTATGTATATATGTCAGCAATTAGGCTATGGCTGACATGGAGTTTAATATATTTTATAGTAACGTATATCTATATCTATATCTTTATCTTTATCTATATCTATATCTGTATCTATATCTATATCTATATCTATATCTATATCTATATCTATATCTATATCTATATCTATATCTATATCTATATCTATATCTATATCTATATCTATATCTATATCTATATCTATATCTATATCTATATCTATATCTATATCTATATCTATATCTATATCTATATCTATATCTATATCTATATCTATATCTATATCTATATCTATATCTATATCTATATCTATATCTATATCTATATCTATATCTATATCTAGATCTAGATCTATATCTTTATCTATATCTATATCTATATCTAGATCTATACCTATAAGCTTTATCAGCTTCTTTTCCCAGTCAAAGATGTTATCTTTTGTACAGCAAAAGATAACTCCTCTATTTCATCCCTCTTAGTGTCATCTTTTTGAAAAGCTCTCTCTTTTATCTAACCTGTCCTAAGCTTCCTTAACCAATTTAAATTCTCAAAATATGGCACACATACACTGTCGTTGTGGTTGTACTGCAACTGGAAATTATTTAAATCAAGATTTTTGAAAAGAGCGGTTATGCTTTTTGTATTGCTATTTAGGTAGTTCAGGATCAGTCAGCTGATGTGGTAGTAGTAGACTCTTGACCTTAGCCTGGGTGTCTTGATTTTCTTTAGGCTCTTCTTCGCTGCAGCTAAACTTTGAACATTGAACAATTTTCTAAACCTCTGTTTCTTGTTTCGTTTCATCTACAGACTTTGAATGACTTTCTTGTTAAGCTAGTTTTGTTTGATAAAACACCTTACAAGTTATTTTTCTCAAAATGCAATTAGATCGATGTTAATAAGGATTATTTAATAGTTGTTAACTTTTCCCACTTTATAAGGTTACTTGAAGATAAAATTTAGAACATTAATAGCAAATCATAATTAATTTGAACAGTGAACTTGGGTAATATTCCGATTCTAGAACATCAGCATATAATCTTCAAGTACAAAGACAGGAAGATAATACATGACGCAGTTCTAATGGATTGTTGGCACAACTAGTTACTCAGTATCCATATTGTTCTTATAAAACCACGCAGTTGGGCAAGTGAAATACCGTAAAATAAAAGTAATTATAGAATGAATAGATAGCTGCAGGTACATAATCATCTTCAAAAGAAATTTATTGCTCTGTTCGGTGCACAGAGATATCTCTTGGCTTTGAAGGCATTCTCAGCAGCTGACTGCCTCATAAAAGAAAGAGATCTAAAAGAGTGTGTTTCAGATGGAACCACTAATATAAAGAAATCATGTAGAGTAACTGCAAATCAGCATGCAGGGCTCAAAAGTATAGATGTAGTAAAATAGGTATTCGCTGTTTGTAATATGATGAAATCACACTTTATAAAAATTGTAAAGATATAAGGACTCTGAAATTAAGTTGGCAAGTAAGAAAATTGTTTATTTATTTGTGTTAGTAACGTAAACACAAATATAATACGGTCATATCTAAACGATAAAGAGCTTTAAATTACTAGTTTTTTAATGAAAACATTGTCACTTTCGCAATCAACGAAGAAATAATAAATTCTACTCATGTTCAGAACAATTTTGTGATTGAGTCTTTTTCATTGTACTGACAGCTGTTATATCAGGATTGATATTGTTGCCGTCTGTAAGACACTGTGATGACTATTTAACACAGTACACTAAATGTTTTCTACCCAGAGTGATATAGAAAGTTATGTCTAGCACAAGGTGTGAACCATTGAACCCACATTGAATAAGACGAGTAATAGGTGACTATTGTTTGTTTAAACTAGTAGACAAGAGGTCTAAATTCGAACCCATTATTAACTATAACAAGTTTTTAATTCGCAATAGTGTAATGGAGTACATTTCATACCTAGATGATCAAAATACAATCCTTGTATAGGCATTATGTATTGGTAAAGGTAGAACGACTGAGTTTATTCACTGCTTTACAAAAGCTCACTTAGAATTACACTTATTGTCGATGTAAAATTTGATATAGCCAGAATAAGACTCACTTGTGACTGAACTTGATAAGGACTAAGCAAAAATTTGCATTTAGAAATAAGTGTTTTTCTTGTAAAAAAATTCTTTCAATTAAAAGTGTGGAAAGATCATGACAAAAAGTATCTTTTTGAAAATTGTCATTTCTTAATATGAAACTGTTTCATCTACTCATTTATTATTTATCTATGTAACTATGTATTTATGTTCTTCCTTCACTTCTTTTCCTATTCATCTATTTATCTCCATTCTTAATTTTACAACATAAAAATTATTGAGTTACCTTAATTTCGGTACATGCTGTTTTTGTCTCAAATGAACTAAGTGAGAAAAATTGGCAAAAAAACACAGGCTTTATTTTGTACAGAAGTATTCCATATTTTTTGAATACTGGTCTGTGGTTACGGATTCCGAAATTTTTAATAGCGGTAGGTCGGGGAAACAAAGTGCAAGTACAGCCTTGTATACATAAGAAACGACAGAGATGTTTATCCCTTATAGAAAAATAAACAATTTCAAATAAATTATTAAAGTACTTTACACTTTTACAAAATCTGTTACGTTAATGCTATGTTTTAAGATCGTATTAAGAAGATTTACTGAGACATTTGTAACCAAAACAGAACACAATAACTTAAAACATATCATTTAAAGTTGATATTTGTCCCAAGATGATCTTTCGATAAACCTCTTTGGATCGAACAAAAAGTAGATAATGCAGGGGACAACATCGGCAGTAATCGGGTAACAATTTACAACAGAGATGACATAATACGTTAAGCAGGGACAATCCAACGTAAATGGTATTCATCATTTTCTAGACTCTTGAGGATTTTGACAGGATAATGGTATCAATGTGTAAAAGAATGCCAGTTGATAATGATCGATGTATATATTTGGTATGAATACTAAAAGCGATCTAAAGTAACTGTATGTAGACGTCAGAACTATCTAATAAACACAATCTAAGGCATTATTATCTTAATCTAAGAACATCAACTTGCTGCAAACATGTACGCAAAACTTGAACCCCAGGATAAAGATATGCTAAAAAGAGACTTTGTTAATTTAAAGTAATTACATCTCTAAAAAATTAGTCAAGCAAGATCCTTATCTACACCTTATTTAAAAGTACAGTAATTGATTTTTTCATTATAAATACAAAAGTAGAATGACTTTGATTTTATATGGAAGTGTACGACTTTCTTATTCGGTCTCCGATTCTACTACATTTTCCACTGACGTTGATGACCAAAGAAAATTATGCATCGCATAAATATTGCGGACAAAATATTGTAGGAAAAAACCAGGGTATTCCAACTAGCCTAGAGGACACTATCTTATATTGATGATATGTCAAGCAGTATCCTACTCATAGAAACTAGGGGTGGGATAGCAATAAAATGGTATAGGTTTTTCGATTTGCACTAAAATCTTCAGTCAAATTCTCCAGCCTTTTTTTATTTGCCGTAACAGAATGTCAAAAGAGTTAATATGTACTACGAAATCGCACCTTGTTATACACTGATGCTTTGCTGCTTTGCTACTTTGCTAATTGCTTTAGACTGTAGTCTGGTAAATAATAATTTCTTATTCAACATTCACCACTCAATGGGCAGTTGTCTATGACCCTGCAGTTGCAAGGTTTCTTCTTTTCGATTGCTGCATTACTTTCAGGACTGACTTGTTTTGGGCTCCGATTTTCTGCATAAGGCTTGGCACAAATAGCTGATGTTGAGCCCACTACTCTACTACTACTACTACTACTACTACTACTACTACTACTACTACTACTAATAATAATAATAATAATAATAATAATAATGGCAATAATTATGGCAATAATACATTTATTAGACGTTATTTCAGTTCTACTCTTTACCATGCTCTAAAAACTGGTATGATCATGAAATCCCTCGAGTGATTGAAAATGAGAATTTCACAATCCTTTGGAATTTTATTGTCCAAACTGGTCGTGAAATGCGGGCGAACAAATCTGGTATAATTGTTAAAAACCATAAAAATAAAACCTGCCCGATGACATGACCTGTCCTAGTGTGATAAGAATACCTCTGCAAAGGTGTTTGATATGTCAAAATGCAAGGATCTTACAACTGAGGTAGAACGCATGTCCCATTTAAAAACAACTGTGGTGCTTGTAGCCATTGGAGCGTTAGATTTTGTAGCCATTCTTGTATAAATAGAATACCAGGTGATCTTTCTCAGTCTGTAATGCAGAAGATTATCTTAAGTAGAACTTCTTGCATCGTAAGAAAAGCACTCACAATCTAGATTTCTGATTTGTTTGTTTCTTTTCTTGCTTTCCTATCTTTCCTTTTGTTTTAATAATTCATACATTGATTTGCTGTTTCTGTGTAAACTTCAGAAGAGTAAAAGTTTGAACTAACCTTTCCATTTTCTCAAATGCCTTGATAACATTCGACTTGAGATTGTATAGAGAAAGCATAAAGAAAAAAGTAAAATAATGATGATGATAATGATGATAATGATGATGATTGCCTTATGTATTTTCGTTTGATATAAAAATAGAATGAAAATCATATGCTGTAATATTTCAAGAAACAAAGTTTTGGATTTCATAAGAAATTCACATTCATTTTTCTCCAAAAGAAGAAAAATCAAACATGTTGTTACAGAAATTTTGTAAAAAGTCTAAAATATTATTCCTGTGCTTCATCAATTTTGGACAAACTTGAACGTAATTCTTTTCAATTGCTTGGATATTTATCCATAATTTCAACTAACATTTTCTGTAACACCTCATTGCTATAAAATTGAGTATACGGAAACATTGATCAAATTGGCAAACTTTGGCCAATCACTGTAAACACTGCGACAATTAATCAGAAAATTAATCAAATTAAACAAATAGCATTTTCTTTGAGATTGCCTTTTATCTTCTTTTCTCTATTTCGATTTTAACCGTAATCCTAACCACGAAAACACACTTATATAACCTTTCGTGTTCATTATTTTAATGAAACTATACTGGCGTATGGTTTCATTGTAAATTTTTAATTCAGTCTGCAACTTAACACCAGAAGTCCACTTGCAAATGGCAGTTTTGCCTTTTCGCGGGGTAGGAACAGAGGCCAAACAGCTCCTCCATACATGCGTGAACTTTTATAAAGCTGTCGGAAAATGTTCTAGTTGCATGAAACCTGGGCGTGATGCAGTTTATGCTTTAATTTTTTATAATAATTAAAAACATGGATATTTTTTAAACCTGATAGTCAGCTTGCCACATTTTGAGACGGTATATTCTGCCTCTTTATAGATGCTCGTGGACAGCAAGGTGTCATCAGTCATCACACGGAATCATTATTTGATAAAAACTGTACTGTTTCAGGTACTTAATATCTAGACAGCTCAGAGGGAGCTGTCTTCTAACAGTATGTATCAATTGCCATAGATCTGATATTGAAAGAAAATCGGTGAACTCTAAAGACGCTTATTTAAGTTGTTGTGACTTATTGTATCATAAACTCATTACGTGTGATTCATGGCGTTCTGAATTTTTCGAAGGTGTAAAAGTCTTACAGCCTTTCCTAGTTGTTTTATAAACTGGTATTTACATGTAGATACGCATTCATCCCAAGAGCATCGTTTAAGACAGTATCATAAAAAATTGAAGAGCACTATCCCTAACAAGATTACATCAAACATCTTAAAACTTAGTAATGAAATTAAGCAAAAGACAACAGAAACAGAAGCAAAGAAAAAGAGAAAATCTAGATAGCCATAGAGTAAACAATACCAAAATAATTGTTTTCAAGCCTTTAATAAAAAGTAAACGGTTGACTAATACTCAAGTTCAAAATAAATCAACAACAATAGGGAAAAAAATACTAAAAAACTGAAACCTGACAAACTCAAGAACATAAGAAAACAGAAACTAAACATTACTTGACAATTTTGGAAAACTGTAAAAGCTTCACAAATAGCGTGAAAGCGTTGGTGTGCCCTAATTTGTAATTTCTGTCCAAAATTGCAATGAAATTTGTCCCAATTTGTAATGATCAGTTGCCCGAATTTGTAAGAGAATAGCTGCCCCAATTTGTTTTAAAACTTGGCTCAATTTATATTAAATTTTACTCAAATTTGTAATAAATATTGCTTAAGTTTGTCATAAATTTTGTTCTTAATTATAATAAGCACTACAGATGCTTGACGACAAGACTTTTTTTCTGTTTAAATTGTCGATCTTTTTTAACTCATATTAAATTTTCTAAAAAAGTTAGCTTCATAGATATTATAGGACTTTGTAACAATGTTTTGAAGATATAGAACATAAAGTATAATTGTTGTGAAGAAAATTTAATGTACTCTTTATAAAACAAAATAATTCGAGTGTAAGAGAGTTTATTTTATTTCTTTTTAGAGCTAAAGAAAAAGAGTAACTTCTTCATATTTACTTTATTTCAACACATGTATGCAATGATTTTGTCTGATTTTTTAATTTCTTGTACACCAATGTTAAAACTGCTAGAAATAAATTAAAACGTGCGATTTTATTTCGAGGTGTACTTAAATAAAGCAGAAAAATTTACCAAATAAATACACAACATATCACACTATTCTACCAATCCAAGAACTTAAAAAAAAGTTCAAGTCAATTCCCAAATTTTCATAAAAATGGCATTTCTGAAAAAAAATGACTAAAAATCCAAAAAAAAACCCCGTATTTATATCATTTTAAGACAGAAGGCACTTTCCTGGCATATCATTTTGACTATCTTTTAGAAAACAACAACAAAAAATGTGGGTAGGTTTCTTAAACATACATTGTTATTTACAAGTCAATGTTGAAATTACAATTTTTAAAATGTTTAATGTCTTTGAATTGGATACTGTTGAAATATTGTTTGTATGTACCGTTTTAAGCTCTAAACTAGTTGTCATATTTGCTGGATTTGTTGATATTTAAAAGGTTGCTTTTTTTTATTCAAATCCAGTGTGCTAGTTTCCCTATCTGTCGACGTCTGTACTTGCAGAGAAGAGAACCAAATGTTGCTTTAAATAGCGAAATATTTTTGGAGACTGAAAATCTGCTTAAAATGAAAAGAAATTGTTGGATAAAAAGGGTGAAAAGTTACCTAAATGCGGTGAAACGAGATGTAAGTAGATTATATATAACATCAAGTTAAAAAAACGAAGATGATTTGCTAATAAAACGCTAGTCATGTCTTTTTTCCAACCTAGATATATGAATATAAAAAATGAAGGTTTTGGCATTAAAATATTAGCTTATGCAATACCTACTTTATTACAAGGAACAAAGTTTGGAACAAAGTTTGGAGCAAAGTTTGGGACAGCTTTTTATCACTTTAATTACGACAAAGTTTGTTAAAAAAATGGTGCAAGGTTTTTTTCAAAATTCTGGCAAGTTTTGTTACAAACTGGGGCATGTAATACAAATGAGGGCATATCACTATAGATTAGCACACAACAAGAGTAATAAAGTGGTGATAAAATATTACTTTGAATGGAAGTATTTCTTGGTTGAAACGGAATTTAAAGGGCACATCATTATTGTAGTATGTGAATAATTCGTTATACTTTGGTGAAACATAAAATATTTTTTGAAATCTATTTTTCTCACAATCATAGCAATTTGTCCTTTGTATCCTTTCTTGGAATTAAAATTAAAAAATTTCCAGCTTTCACTTGCTATTGAGCTAATTTATCATTACAGGAAGAAAGAGAAAAGCAACTTTCAACAAAATATTTATTATTTTTAAGATTTTGGGCTGTATGTTTGTCAGATACACTGTAAATATTTAACTTTGAGTTTTAACATTTGCCTTATTTCACAAAGAAGCAGGGTCCAATTTTTCTTTGGACATGAAAACTTCAGTCCCATATTTAGTCAATATTTGTCTGACTGGGAAGGAGAACCTTGGGTTATTAAAATGAGCTTTTTATATTTTTAAGTCCACTCAATTCTGTAAAATGCAGATTATTTGCACAAAAAATGACGTGAAAGAAAATTAAAATGACAAAGAAATTGAATTTTTGTACACGTAGTGGCTATTTGTAAAGATGAAACATTTTGTTAAAGAGGAAATTAGCACCATAAAAAAAGAGTTATAATGAAGGTCAAATCTTGAAGAAAAAAGATGTGTGATCTATTGCAGGATTAAAATTTTTATGAATATTCAGACAAAAATTCTAATATAAGTAAAAGCAAATGAGAAAACATCAGTTTGTACGCCAGAAATAATGAACAAACATACGTTGGGTTGATAATAAGGCACAATACGTTAGGATATATGAAATAAATCTCCTAATAGGTTAGACACATGGTCGATAAGAAGTTGTTTGCTTTATATTGCAGCCTGAATACAGTACGAGAGATTATTAAATATTACAAAAATGGTAATGTCTTAAACGAGTGTTCCCTAAATGGAATTTAACAATCAAAAATAAGTCGAGGAAAGAGTCTGCCTACCTTCCTAAATTTGACTCATGCTTCATAGCTAAGCAGTTCTCGGTCTTTTTTAATTCGGAGATATTTTCCTTTCCAATTTTTTATCTTTTTGGGATTTTTTTGTAAATTGTAGTTTTTGTTGTACATTTTGTGCTGAAATTGTTTCTATAACCAATTTTATCGTATTCTTTCTTGTAACTTGTATAGTTTATCTTAGCAAATCAAAAGTAAAACACTTTTCACTCTAAAGAGTGTTTTCACTGAATATTATATACTTGGATTAATATTAGTAAAAAGACAAAAAATATATAAAAGGGCAGTAATAATTTTAAGTAATTATAATTATCATTTTAATTTTAATGATTAATATATATTCAAGGCAAGTAAGAATAGAGAGAGCAAATGCCATAAGTCTAAAAGATATAGAGGTTACAAAGGTCACAGTTGTGGCTGATTCCTTAACCTTGGTAAGAGACACGATAGATAAGTGACTAGTCATCAGAATAATTATTTCCCTGTAAAAGATGACTGAGAGTTAAAAATAGCTGGTCAATAACAGCAATGACGACTCGCTATAATTTTGAGGAACCGAAGCAATAAATAGTTATAAAAAGCGAGGGAGCATTTAGATATCACATAAAATAGTATAGTTAAAACCTGGAAGTAAATCCTTTTCGGATAAATTTACCTAAAACTGTTTTTAAAGTTTCAAGGTCTTGCTAAGTATAAAACTACCCACAATATAATTTTAAAATATTATATTCTCTTAGCGATAATTTTTTTGTTTGTTTTAACGTCGTTTTTCCCCAGTACTGGGGTCAGACGTTGCCCTTCATAGGGACTTGGATTTGGCAGTGAGGAATTTCTTGACCGGATGCCCTTCCTGACGACAACCAATGGCTTTTTCTTTAGTGAATTTCCAAAGTTGCTCTCTCGGGGAATGGAACCCGGAATTCTTGATTACGGTGCAGTTGCACTAACCATTAAGCCACGGTTCCTCATGGAGGTTAGCAATAATGCTGTTCTAAATTTCTGTCTTTTGTTGTATTTCATAACTTTGTGTCATTCATATTACTCCCTGTGCGGAATGAATGTAAGCTTACCTTTTCTCCCTCTACAGCGTTTTTGATTTACCTTCATCGATCTCTTTTCTTTGCATAACACCTTAACTTTCCTTTTCTGATAGTTCTTATCGAACCACTTTCCTGTTCTCTGAAAGATCCCTCAGTTTAATCTGAAGTTACATATATCATTACCAAGAATGCAGAGGCCCAACTGGTTAAATGACACTAGCCAAAGCCAAAAGCAACAAAACGTCTTGTTTGATCCTTAAATCTTTTCCTTTTCAAGGATTAAAACTTCACGTTTTGAAAAGGATGCTATGTACCTACTGCTCGTTGTTTTAATTTCATTTAGTTATCTTAACCAGTAATTCCATCCTTTCCGAAAGGCTTATCAGTTACTTTCCTTCAGATCTTACCATAGGTCTCTGCTAGCTTTACTAACTTGTAGTACAGCTTTCTGTAGTTTTGTTGAAATTTTTATAAAGCTGTCTTACTGTGAAGATGTGATTTGAAGTCCCCAAGTACCCGGCAGACCTTCAATGGTCAGTGAGTCGGAAGGATCTTTGGATCAAAAGCTCCACATCTCGACTCTACCCGAGAGTGTAGAGTCGAGATGTGGTAGTACCAGCTCTAAAAAATCCCAAAGAATCTATTATCTTCAAAATATAACCTTTCTCTAACTTTCAGAAGTCTTCATTTCAATTTCAATTGATTGAAACATTTTTTTAACTCAGCCATGGCCAGTACCAACTCTGGATGGAGAGGAGAAGGGTTTGGAGAGGGGCTAATCACCACTTACCATAAAAACAACACTGATTACGGAAAGTTGAAGAGTTAATGAAACTATCTATGGTCTCAGAACCATGTTGTTCGAATTCTCTTAAGAGGATGGCCTATGATGGGAAGACGCTCATGTGACTTTTTATGACTTTTCAAGCATAAACCTATTCATAAATACACATGGATGTTGTCAAACAACTAAGATAAAAATCAAATTGCCTACTTGATCATCAATGAGAGATGTAAGAGGTATTTTGCTGACGTTCTGAGTCATAAGAGGTACAGATGCTTGAACTGACCACAACCTCGTAGTAGACAAGGTGAAGCTTAGACTGTCACGACACAAAGTCCAGAATGCCACCAAAAGATCAACATACAACACTGTACTTCTGAAACAAAAGGACGTCCAAAATCAGTTCACATCAGAATGGAAAAACAGGTTTGAAGCACTGAAGGAAAATATGCAAGATACCATGGACAACGATAACATACAGAGACTGGGAAGACCTGGGGAGACGTCACTACAGTCTACACAGGGACACCTGAAAAAATCCTGGGCAAGAACAACAACGAGAGCATAAGGAGTGAATAAGCAGTGAAAATTGGAAAGCTGTAGATAAAAGGAATAGAATGAAAAGCGAAAAAAAGTGTGCCGGAGCAAAGGTCGGAGAAAATACGTGTCATTAAGCAACATCAATACAATGAAACTGATAGGATTATGAAGAAAAGGATTAGGTCAGATGAGCATTAAATGGACAACACAGTTGCTGATGAAGCTAAACATGCGCCAAACATCAATGATATGGGAACTATGTACAGGATTACAAAGCTTTTGGGCTATAAAGAGGCAATCTACAACTGGTGTGAGAGGCAAGAATGGCAAGCTACCATATGAAGAATATCAGAACCTTGAAAGATGATGGGGATGCTTTGAAAAAGTTTTGGACATCCAGAACCAGTGCAATGACAGTGAGTAAGAAGATGAATTTAATTTCAACAATATTGAAACAATCAAGAAATTAGCAGTGGTCGTTTTACAGAGAAACAGGTGAAATAGGCAGTGAGAAAGTTGAAAAATGTAGATAACATCAGTGGCAAAATGTTAAAAGCTGGATGTGAATAACATCCAAGAGATTGCTGCGCATGTTTAAAAAAATAAGAAAAAATATCAGTAAGAAAGGGTGACTGGAAGAAAGCGATGACAGCTAAAATATCGAAGTAAGGTGACCTTACTAAATGTGACAATAGTAAAGGAATAAAACTCCTATCCCTATCTAGAACAGACATCCTCAGAGTTATTATGGACAGAATTAGGAAAGGAGTAGAAGAAAAACTGAGAAATGGGAAATCAGCATTTAGAAAAAGACATGGGACAGCCGAACACATTTTTGTACTGAGAAATATCGTTGAACAGTGAATTAAGTGCACATTATTACTGTTCATTTACTTTATTGACCTACGTAAGGCCTTCGATAGCATTAGCAGAGAGAAACCCGGGAAGATCTTGAAGTTCTATGGAGTCCCTGATCTTTTCGTGGGGGTCAGCAAAGAAATGTGCATGGGAGGTAGTAGTTGTGTCATCATCAACGCTGAGGTATCAATCTAGTTTGCTCTCAAAACTGGAGCTCTACAAGGTGTGTAATGTTAGGGATCCTTTTCATTATCGCTGTGAACTGGATTATGAAGAAAGCAACTACTGCAAAGAGAATATGAATAAGGTGAAAGTTAGTCACCAAACTTGAAGATTTGGACTACTTTGATGATGTCACCCTTCTATCCAGTAGACACCAAAAAGCACAGGAAAAATACGAAAGACTGTGGAAATGTACAAAACGCATTGGTCTTCAAATCAGCACAGACAAGACCAAGATGTTCAGAGAAAACAACAAGCGTTTATCCCTATTGAGATAAAGGCAAGAAGGTGAATATCTGCACATGTTTCTTACACCTTGGTACTGCAATAAACAAGACAGGAGGATCAACTGAAGACATCAAACATTGATAATGCCTAACAAGAATCGCCTTTGTCATACAGGGTCCCTTTTGGAAGTCTAATGAGTACATTAATAAGACTAAGATTAGAATGTTTAGCAGCAATGTAATTTCCGTGCTTCTTTATGGAAGGGGAATGTAGAACTTAAATGAAAGCGATACCACCAGACAGGAAACGTTTCAGAGAAAATGTCTAGGAGAGTTTTACTCATCTTCTGACTCATAACGATCACTGATGATGAACTTTACTGCAGGGCCAAAACATGTCCGGTAGGAGGGATCATTAAAGCAGGAAGTGGAGGTGGGTAGGCCATACTCTAAGAAAGCCATCGAACAATAACAGAATAGCTTTGACATTGGGGGAAGGAGAACGAGAAGTCACCGAAGAATAACATGATGAAGAAGTGTAGAAGCTAAAAAAAAACTGGGGTGGGAAACATGAAATGAAGCTTCGACAATAGCAAAGGCTAGATAAAGATTGTCAAGCCTTAAGAGTCTCTCACAGCTCGAACAGGATAAGTAAGTACATTTTTTCTTCATTCTGACTTACCTTATTACCTTATACCTCAATAAAAGTTTAATTGAGAGGAATATTGATGTTGACGGCTCCCTTCCTTTGTTTCGACTGGATTCTGCTATTCATCTTCATAATCTTGCTCTCTTTTTGCAACAAGATCTTTCTAGAGTAAAGGAAATTGATAAGCCTTTCAAGTGTTTTTAATTTCTTCTTTATCAGGCTACTTGTTAATCATTTTTTCTGCAAAGATCTCCCTCTTTTTACTGTTGCTCAGTTTTTGAGATTAGACTCCATGGATAAGGCTCTAGACAAGCACCACACAGGAAAAATCGTCGTCGTTGGTGCCTACAATACTTATCACATGACCTATTTAAGTTATTCTTTAAAGACTGACAGACCTAGAAAAGTTATCTAAAATTCGTTTTTGTTCATGATCTTACATAGATTCTTGATTTTCACAAACAATATCCTAACTCAGACACCACAGTTTCCTTTTTTAGATCTATTTTAGACTTCAAATTCTCAGCATTAAACAGTTTCTTCTCTACCTCTATCTCAAACTTCTGAGCACATTGTTATCACTGTTTCACGAAAACTGTTTCAATCTTAGCTGAAATCCCACATCGTTGCAAGACATAAAGTCTAGTAAGGCTGACCTGGAACGATTTCATCAGGTTCTTTGTGCTATTTCGTGAGATTTAGTCTTTAAGAAATCGTCTTCTGATGCTAGAACTAAATTCATAGAACCGGTTTAGATTGACAATGAAACATTTTTACTTTTTCCAAGATAAGGAGTCAAACCTCATTCTCCTCAATGGTTAAATGCCCACTGTTTCTCTGACATTGCTCATCGAAATAATTTCTGTGCTCAGTTTCAACGTGATGGAACTGATCAATTTCTATTTCTTTTAATAAACTTGGAACTTTAGATTTCTGAAAGATTCGACGTAGTATTTTTTATCCTGTCATGTCGATTATTCCTCAACATATTAATGCTGTTCAGTTTTCTATATCCCTTGAAAAAGAAGACTGCTCGCTTTTATAAATTAATTTTTGACAATTCTTCTCTAAATTAAGGAAGGTAGTGGTTGGCTTCTTCCAATGTGGCAAAAAAGAAACTTGAATCCTTTACTAAATTGCTGAGTCCTTTTCTCCCTCAAATATTTATGGAATATCATTTTGAAATTAACCCTAATGAAATTGCTTTTTATCTAGAGAAATAATCATCAATAAGGTTGTTTGCTTTGTCATTTTCTTCAGATCTCTCTTGAGGTTAGCGTATTTAATTTGTTGTTATGCCTGCTTTGAAAAAGATTGTACTTTGTTTCTCCGGGATACCTTACGCCTGAGGTCATTTCGTATTTCAAAAGATTGATTGTCCATCCTTGCATAGAGTACTGTTGTTACATCTGGACAGGTGCAGCCTTATCTCATCTTAATGTTCTTGATGGAGCTCAGAGACCCTTTTGCAACTTAAAAAGTCCTGGTTTTGATGGCATTTTCTAAATTTTGTCTCATGGACGAAATATAGACTGTATTAGTCTTTTCTATAGGTATTATCTTGTGAAGTGTTTTAATGATCTTTCCTTGTCGTTATCATTTCAGTTTGATGCATCTCGTGTAAATCATTTGTTTCAAAATCTCTATCCTTATACATTTGTTGCTTCTTATTGTAAGAACATTTTATATGAATGTAATTTCTTTCCTCGGACAGCAGGATGATGGAACTCGTTGGCTTCTGAATGGTTTTCTTTATCATATGACTTGAATGTATCCAAGTTTAAGTTAAAATCTTATCTCTTGTCTCAAACTTTTTTCAGTCATTTATTTCATCTTCTACTTTACAGATACATGCACTAATTGGGTTTATGTTCTGTATGTTTCTCAAAAAGAAAAAGATCTCTAATATGAATCAATCACAAATCTTAAGCCAGATCTGAGTCTAAAAACAAGACATGGTCTAAAAAGTGTTGAAAGCTGCAAATCTAACACAGGATACAACTTTTGATACGGAGGCTACAGACAGAGTATTATATTGCAGAGTATTATACGTAAAATGACAATGGCAGACTGGATTGTCTAACAGCAAGTCGTAACCAATCAATACATTGACATGGTTAATTGCTTTAAGGAATTGTTGCGTCGTTGCGTTATACTAAAGAATCTTCAAACCCAGCATGCTTCTTTTTGCTGCAACATCCAAAAAACGTGCTTGGCTATTTCATTGGCCATTATGGAGTTGATAGTAAGTGTTGATATGCCAGGGCCTTCATCCAGGATTCCCATCTGCTAGGATTTGCTCACTGTATTAATAATCAAACTTTTTACCCATTTCAGTGTGACTGGTTGTGCTTAATACTATGGAAATTATCCAGGTAATATAAAGACCAGGACTGTTAGAAAAGGATTTCCATAATCAAAGGGCCTCTTTTATAGTAGCCTTCCCTCTTGTTGTTATTGAAATCATTGTTTATTTATCAATGTTTATAAATACAATAAAAATGATGTTTTGGTTGATGCCTAACGTTTTTGAACATATTATTGATAGAGATGATGATCATATATATTGTATTTAATCAACAAGAAAGCAAGAAGAGGGTCAGCAAAGCAGCATGTCTCTAAAAATGACAATAAAATAGAGATAAAATAGATTAACATTGGATCTATCCATCAAAAAGCAAGAGTAGTAAGAACAAAGATCATGACTGATAAAAGTAAGGAGTTTTAGTTGACTTACAATAGAAGGTCAAGAAAACACAGAAATAGCATTCCTTGGGGAAAAGGTGAAGATGACAGTTTGAAAAAATGGGGAATGACAAGAATACCTTCATTAAAAAATCTAAAAGATTTGCGTATGGGGCAGCAAGAGTGGCCAGGGCACAAGTGGGTTATTATCCTTAACCTTGGCAAAGGACTAAGTTTGTATGCCAGAATGATTAGGAAAGACGATGCAAAGTACAAGAAGTTAAGTATTAATCGAATAAAACGGTACAAATTGATGGAAGGTGACTTCGTGGCAAAATTTCGTGAACCCAAAGCAATGGTACACAAAACAATTTTAGTTCGTGTCAAGGATTATAACATACGAGTGATGGATACAGATAGCGTAGGTTAAACAGTCGTTCAAAGGGCTAAAGGATTGGTTAATAAGAGAACAGATTATTATAACATTTACCTAATAAGGGATGAAGAGTGTAACGGAAATAACTGCATTTGTAGACTAAGGAGGAATATATTCTGAAGCAGTAGAACTACCATCTGTAGAGGCAGAGAGGATACCTCATGCAGAATTGAAGATTTTCTCCAAAGTCCGGCTTCCCAAGGACATAATGACAGATCGGAGATCTAAGGTTACCTTCGATATAATGGAAGATATTAATAAACATCAGACAGCTGTTGGTCACTCCGTACAGATCAGCTTCAAACGGATTTTGTTAAAGAGTTAATGGAATCCTCAAAGATGATAAAGAAGCTCTGTCAAGGAACACAACAGTACTGGAACCGATGTTTGTCAGTAGAGTTGTTGGCTTATCGTGAGGTGCCTCAAGCAAATACAGGATTTTCACTCTTCCAGATATATTGCTGACCAACAGTTCCAGGATCCTGGCTGGTATTAAAAAATTGTGGACACTAGAGAGCTCTACTGCGATCAACAATAGATATCATTATGTGTTAGAATTGAAGAACTGGCTGGAAGAGAGGTTGGCACTGGCAAAGGCAAATGTAAAAAATCTCAATGAATCCAAACTCATTACTATGACAAGAGGACAAAGCATCGTCGGCTAAACATAGAAGGATAAACATCAGTATCCAGAAATGGTGATGGTGAAAAAAAGGCGACAGAGCAGTCCTCCGTGACGAAAAGCTGCATGAGCTATGTGTCCTACCCGGGAAGGAAACATTGAGGAAGATTCACACCACTAAAAAATCCTCTCCAGGTGAAAACAAAGAAGTAAAACCATTATTTGAATACTATTCTGGCATACTTACAAAAATATCTGTAACTACCAATAGTATTGAACATAAAAGTTTGTTTGTGTATATTTCAAGAAAGAGAGAGGGAGAGAGAGAGAGAGAGAGAGAGAGAGAGAGAGGGAGAGAGAGAGAGAGAGAGAGAGAGAATATAGGTAGATCGATCGAGAGACAGATAGACAGACAGAGAGAGAGAGAGATAGATATATAGATAGAGAGATAGATAGATAAACAGACAGAGAGATCGATAGACAGAT
>RDPX01000028.1:341848-355915 GCA_003991215.1 Morbakka virulenta | reverse complement strand
GAAGAGAAAGAGAGAGGAAGAGAGAGAGAGAGAGAGAGAGAGAGAGAGAGAGAGAGAGAGAGAAAGAGAATATAGGTAGATCGATCGATAGACAGATAGGCAGACAGACAGATAGATAGATAGATAGATAGATAGATAGATAGATAGATTGATAGATAAACAGACAGATAGATAGATAGATAGACAGATAGATGGATAGATAGATAGATGGATAGATGGATGGATAGACAGATAGATAGATTCTTTTTACCTAAATTTTTTGCCAATTTGAACTTTGTTTTTTACTCAGTTGAATTTATAACGGATCTAGTAATTTTACTTAGATATTGTGTTTAAGTATGCGTGTGTGTTTGTGTGCTTGCGTAAATGCTAAATAGTTAAACATCCAAAGTACTTTTGCTTTCTTCTAATGCATCTAATCACATCTGAAATGGAATAAACCAACTTGAGCCACAAATTCTGATAAGCTTGTTTGGATTTCACATGCCTTGGAATCGACACAGAATTAGAGATACCAGAAAGGGGTCTTTTATCCAAAGTAATTATTATTAAAGAAGCTTATCTAATAAATTCTGATATTTACAAGATATATGGCTATAGCAAAATACCACCTGAAGTACCTACGTTTTTCAAACGTACATGTACAGAATCTTTGACAACATTTATTTGGATAAGATAAGTACCGATACAGTAGGAAATAGAGAAAACAAACGAAATCCACTCCTATAAATTTAATGCTTATAAATACAAATCTTTGATTCAAAAATATAATTAAAGGAAACTAAGTTTAAAATTTTCTTGTAATTTAATTTTTTCAATATAAATAATTTAACTTCTAATACTGATTATTTTGAACCAGCTGTTCAAAACGTTTTATTTGGTAGATATAAAATTTCAATGGGTCCAAATAAAATTCATGACATTTCTCTAATTACTCGAGAAATGAAGATGGAAAAGATCGAAATAAGACCTTGATACTTATTTTAAAAAGCGATATACTATTGAACCAGGATAACTGTAACAGTATAACTTAATTTTGGTTAATCCTTTAAATTCAATTTCCTGATGCCAAGCTGTGTTCCATATTTCTCCATCAAACATAATTGTTATAGCAGGTTTCAGAAATATTTTGATAAAAAAAGTATGAACATAGTTACATTTTCACAAACGATAAAGAAGATCAATTTCGATAGTTTATTCTAGCATTTTCCCTCTTACCTAACCAAGCAAAAACGACTGTTCTCAGCATATAATATTGTTAGTATTTCATTGTTTATGATTTATTTGTCTGGACACCGGCATATTATAACAGTTGTTCTCTTTTTAACTAAAAACAACAGCAATGACTGATATTTGATATGGTATCTCAACTGACTTCAGATTAAATATTACTATGTCACACTTCGTATTATGCTAATCGTACTCCGGTTATCGCTGAAAGCCTTTCTCTGAAGATCTGCTACTACAAGTACATACAACGTGATGTAATTGAGTTATTCTCACTTATAAGCTCTAAACACTATTGTGTAAACATACGGTCTTATCGGAAACCAGATGGCACCAATGACTTTGATTGATGAAAACTATGGAGTTTTCTTTCTTAAGATAAGAGACAGGATTATTCACTTTTTGTCATACAGACATAAATGCTATTAAGAATAGACTTAAAGTAAATTGAAAGACGGTTATTTTTATTTACGAAGAAAACAATTAATACTAATGGGGATATCCCTGTCACGTTATGAGCCGTAAACATTTTCAAGGTAGAAGATTATTTCAAAGGAACACTGATTGATACAAAAGCTTCTTAGACATGAAATGAATTTTGGAAGACTTCGCTCACAGACTATTGAAAGTATTTCGTATGCATAAGAGATTCTACTTAAGGCAATTTCAATGTCGAAGGAACTTGTATGTCCAAATGGTTATCCACCTTATACTTTAGATATTAATGCCATAGTTCATTTTAATTTTGTTGGCGGAGTTAATACTATATGTTTCTTATCAGCAGTTACATTTAATTCATTTTCCATACATATTTTGCCAAGAACAAGGATATATAGAACGATGTCAGGTTTGTTATTGATGGCCCTGTCATGTTCTGACTTAATGACAGGTTTGTCAACACAGTTTATTTTTGCCATTCACATGTTTCTACTTGCAAACGGAACATTTTTATGCAAACTACCAGATATACTTGCTATTGTGGGATATGCTGTTGCTGGTGTATCATTCCTTACAATCCTACTAATTACTATAGAAAAATATATTGCAATTATGTATCCCTTCAGACACGAGCAGTTTCTACTGACAGCCAGATATAAAGTTGTTATTCTTGGGATTTCTCTCTGGTTATCATGGATTGGATTTACATGTATTACACTGTTGCTAAAATATTTTGTTCTTTTTAACATTAGTATAGGTATCCTTACTCTGATGACGTACACTATTATATTATTCTGTTATGGTCGAATTTATTTAGTAGTTAAACGTACCAAAGCACGTATTCATGAACAGGAGATAGGTAGAGGATGTAAACAAATAAAAGACAGTAAAGCGTTACGAACGACCTTTCTGATTTTGTTTACGTTTATGATATGTTATACTCCAACTCTTGTTTATACATCATATGGATTTTTTAGCTCTTCACCTAGTCAAATGGCTTTCCAATACCTATTACCGTGGGCACAAACATCAGGGCTAATGACAGCTACATTTCACCCTTTAGTGTACTATTTACGTTTGGGTGAAATTAAAAGAGAAGTTAAAAGCATGTTTCACAGTGTAAAATTTGGAAGTGATGATATGTCAAGTAGTAAAAGACATTCGCCAAAACCTAGCCCTTACGTGACTGCACGGAAATCGAATGTTATGATGATACATAACATGCACTCTAGATAAAAACTGCTAACTTAAAAATGACAGATAAAAAATGTCATCACTAAGATATAGCAAACTTCTTTTTTCTACATAATGTGAAAAATACCAGCAGGAAGTGAAAAATACAGATGTCTGTGGCTGGAAAGCTAAGTCAAAGAATGCATGAGATAAGGGAAAAACTGAAGCAAATGACTATTTTGGAACAGGCAAGCTACAGTGAGAATATTTCACTTTTTTCAAATTGAGTTGGAATATAAAATTTATATAAAAAGAAGTGTAAATAAACTGTTAAAAGTACAAATGTACTTTTTTCAGAAGTAAAAAGTATCAGCGAGGTGTAAAGTCATAACATTTTAAGAATCGTTTTGATATATAAAACAAGCAAAAGTATGAGAAAACAGTATTACTAACGAAATCCTGGAGTTAATCAACCAATTCTATGCTTCAGACTGTGATTAAATTAACGCCAATGATTAAATTTTTTCTTTAGTTGTGAATGAGATACGAATAAATACGAAAGGAAAAAGTTGAAAATAGTAGAGCTTTTTTGATTGTGGAACAATGGAGATTAATTAGCACTTGTTTTTCCTAGACGAAACAAATAGGAAACTTGCAAATTATCCCTTTTGCTTTTTGAATAGATGCCTTTATAAGAATTACTTTGACATCGGTGAGCCAGTTTTGCTAACTCTTGCTTTAAGGTGAAGGATGGAGAAGAAAAAGAAAGAGCAAGCTGCCAATACCTAATAGTTTTGACTGAGCAAAATTGGTATCAAATATAATCCTAATAGCAATGTGTACAATCTATTATATTCTTTATATTATATTATATGATAAATGTATTTATGATGTAAATATGTTGATGGAACATACTTGAAGCTGATTGTAAAAATGAGATCCTAAATAGCTAAAATAAACACCAATCAATGTATTAAGTAAGATATTTTTGTCCAAATTATTCCTGAAGCTGCAGTCAATCTGTTGATTTAGGAGTGTATCTACTGAAGATTTTTTAATCATATTTACAAACAAAATATCATAAATTACGTTTAATGAGTAGGATTGGAGATCACTTTCAGAAACCAAATTAAAGTGGCACAGACACATTTAGATAAACAAGCTAGAGTAATGTAAAAGCCAGTTTTACATTTTTGTCTGTTTTTTTAACTTTTGATATACAAGGAGGCTCTACCTCATCTAACAAGGTACAATTTTGATACACAAAAAACCATTTAAAATCTTTGTGTTAGTAGCAGCTAAAAGCAAAATTTATTGTGCGACTCTAAGCATAATTTTCACTGAATTAAATTATTGAATTTGTTCTAAAGAAAAAGACAAATGTTAAAATATAGGTGTCTACTTTGTACAGGTAGTACATTCATTTCCTGAAATGAACTTTTTTAACACAGCTGGTAGGTCTGGCGATTGATGTCATTGTGTTTCTAATTTTGTACGAAAACAAGCCATAAACTGTAAACTTAAGACATTACAAAATTTTTACTGACATGCACATTTTACATTGACTGTATATAATATATAGCTAAGTACTATCATTGTATTTTATGTAGCAGCAATATGTACCGCTTACCAGCATAAAGGTTGTATCTCAAAAGTCTGTTTCAAATTTGGAGTTATATCATTTAAAAAACCGTGTTGATTGAATCTCTAAAGGAGGGGTTTTCTGATTTTAGTTTGTTGACCTGTGAATTTCCATAGTAGGATTTAACTGTCGTCTCTGTACAAATCTGCATCCCAAATTTCAAATTTTTTTACAGTTGATGTATCGGTAATAGATCTCACCAGTTCGCACAATTCTAAATAATTTTTATCCAAAGTATTCCTTTTCTATAATTTGTCAGTAGTCTGTATAATCTTCCTTGAAATAGTGCTTTCTTAAATAAATGCCTCCTGTTTAAACACGACTTTCAAATTAGCGCCAAGGTGACTAATTTGATCGTTTCCAGAATCTTGATTTAAGAAACTAGGGGCTGTAAAATGACAAAGCAAGGTCGAAGGCTGCATTGATGGGGTCTACCCATTGGTCGTTGGGCTTTTCCTGTGTGTGCAGGACATATGACAAAAACGGTTTGCAGCGTAGTCAAGATGTTTAAAATGTGATTTTATATTTACCTATAAATATATATGTAAATATATATAAGGTAAAACACGAAAAATAAGAACTATGATTGCAACTAAAAGTTTCACGATATTTCGATTATCAGGCAAATATCGTGAAACTATTAGTTGCAATCAAAGTTCTAATTTTTCGTGTTTTACCTTATGTATATTGTTCTGCTATATGCATTGAGCACTTTTTGATACGAATACACGAAACTACACAAATATATGTAAATATATATAGATGTATACATATTTCCATATATACATATGGATATATAGATATAGATATAACATTGACTTTGTGCTCGAGACTTTCAATGGGGGGTGCTGTGCTGTTGGAGAGTTAGCACCTTACTGGTGGACAAGATTGCAAGAAACGTCAAAAGAGACTGAGAATTTCAGTTACTTAAGTACTCTGGGTTTTAATTTCTGTGTCATAGAAACTTTTATGTTTGCAGCTTTATTCTAAATTTAATTTTCTTTGAGGTAGTTTCAGGTATTTTCCAAATCTTTATTGTGTAAAGTTAATTTTTGTTAAATTACTTTGTATCAAAGCAAAAAATGCAGAAAATCCTAAATTCAATATCAGGGGTGGATAGCATCCCCTTAAATCTCATCAGTCATACCTCTGTTCAGAATGGAATAGCTAAATTTTCCTTCTAATTTTAAGTCACAATTAATACTTTTCATAGAGGATTATTTCAGCGCTTTCAACATAAATTCTTGTACTTTAATTTGTTTGTTAACAAAATTCTCTATCTACGCGAGCTCAAACACAGGAGATTATTATTAACAATTATATTTTTGTTTTTGACGTTTGTTATGTGATATTTTGTGGTTGTCACAAGCAATGTCGTTTGTTGAATTAAGTATTTATTTAGCAAATTAGCAGAAACTTTTTCAGGCATTTTCCATGCATCATTCTTTGGAGTCACTGGAACTCAAAGTTCATAATTCTAAGTGATAATGATCTGGTCGTGGTACACTTTAAAATTGGCTACAATGTAATTTAAATGATATGAATACAGTAGCTTGCTTATAAAATTGTGTGACTTGAATATTAACCTTTTTAACACTTAAGATTATGTAGATCTTCATTTAAAATAGGAATAAAGCGCTTTTGATACCAGGGTAACAATAGTTGGTAACAGATAAGGCACCATAGCACCAAAATAACATACATGTTTTTATCGAAATCCTCAGCACTTTTAATATCGTTACAAAGCCATAGTGAGCAGATAATATTTGTGACGTCAAAGGGAATAGAAAAAATATATAGACAAAACAGTTCTCGATTGACTTTTCTTCCTTATTTGAGAACACGAGAAATTTGACGTGTTTGTCCGAATGGAAACAAAACCTTGTAACATTGTAGGTGTTTGAATATTATTTGTTTCCTTGGCTCCTGTTATTGCTGTAACCCTATCCTTTGCTTTTTTTATCCCTCACGGTAATCCCTACTTAAATATTCTGATCTCCAATGAGGTCGTATTTTGGAGGCAAAACTTTTTTCACTTTGCTTATCAACAAAAAAATAGGATCACAAAGACAAGTGGTCAGAATAGAATAACTGGGTAAAATATAAACTTTGAGAGGTAAAGTTACAGGTTCAAGAGAAGTCTCTTCAGAGGCTCGAGTCTAAGGCGGGGGGGGAGGGGGGATTGACAACTTTGCCCTGGGCACTCGATTAGTAACCACTTCTTGTTTAATGTGTTAACAAAGAACAAGAAATTGGTTCATTCATGTGACGCTGTCTCCAGTTGAACCAGATTGCACACTAACATGTGAATGTATTTTCCGTTGATACCGGTCTTTCGTTACAATATTAAATTGGTGCTAATTGTTCCAAAAAAATTGTTCAATGTGTCGCCCAGTCATCACTATGAAACCTGTCCGTGGATAAACAAAACCCAATACTTTTTAGCGACCTTCACACCATTTCCCTCAAGTCTCTTTACCTTTATGTTCTTCTTAACTCTGTACATCTCTTTACTAGTATTCTTCTCTTCCTCTTCTCTAGGATTGGTATACCAGTTGCTGTTTTAAAGGTATGTTTTGGCTGTCACCTCTAGAAACGCATATACCAGTTGAGCCTGAATTGCACTTCTACCTCTATCATCTCGAATCGTCTTTAATTATTGTTCATGTCTTATTTTTCCCGAAGTGGAGAATAAAGAAAATTATTTATTTCTATATTTGTGCTCTGATGATGTATCCTTATTGTATCAGATCAGTTTATTGCATCTCGTGTGACTCTTTCCTCTTCACATTCTCATCATTAAGCAGCTGTTACTCCTTGTTATAATAGATCTTTCTGTGGATTTAATTTTTTCCCCTCATAGCTTAAATGTTGTTAGTGTGAGTCAACTTTTATCTGTTGGCTTAAATTTTTGTCCTGCCTTTCCTTCACAGTTCCATACCCGCAATTGCTTTATGCCTTGTGTGGTTCTTAACCATAAAAATACCCAGAGCGTTACTAACTAACCTTATCTGTAACAGTCGATTGCATTTAATTCGTCTTTTTTTATCCATCCCATCAATGCAGACTTCGACTTTACTTTGTTCTTTCACAGCCTCTAGTTTCTTGATTCACTATTCAGTAAAAGATCGAATTAGTCCCCCTGGCGCTAATTTGAAAGTCGTGTTTAAACAGGTGTCACTTATTTAAGAAAGCACTATTTCAAAAATTGAGTTAAAATTTAAAATATATAAATTGAGCTAAAATATTAGTTTATCAATATTTCAATAAATATATTTCTATAAACATAAATATATAAATAATATGAGAATTTTCAAAAACTGCTAAATGACATATCTATCATTTTCATCCTCTTCTAAAAACAATGATGACTTGAAAAAAAGGTCCTCTTTGTTTTTATTTGCTTATATGTAAAGAAAACTTCTTGAAACTTTATCTATTATGAATTATTTCTTAACAAACTTGTAGACAAGTATTGAATATAACAAAAAATGAAATTTAACAGTTTTTTCGTGGACAGATAGGAGGTCTAAATCGAACATTTACATTATGTTTACTCATATCTGTTGACTTGATTTAGTCTTCCTACAATGAGCTCCAAAACACTGTCTTTTGTCTTTAAGCAAATCTGGAAAGACCAGGACTTCGCAACCTTGGTTTGTAGCTTCTTCGGTGTCTTTTTAGAGGCAGATCACGCAGCTAGATTTAGAGTTACGTATGGTACTTATACTTAGCAGAGTTTTCCCATTACATCTAGGAATATATCAAGAAGACTGGGCTTTGATGCAGCTTCCTCAAATCTTCCCGATATTTTGTAATTGAGTTTCGAAATGCAAAACACTTTCACTAATGCTAAATTTTTGCATAGGATCCATAGGTTTAACCCTCCTCTTACATGACCTCATACCTTTTAGTCACTAAATAAAGTATTTTGTCTCTAAATAGATTGTTCAAGAATACGCAATCTGAACGCATGGTCTTCTTTGGTAGCACTTTAGGTACCCAATACTGTAAACTAAGAAATTGTTTGCTTAGTTTTAGAGTATGACTGAAGTTTCCCACCAGTAAAAATGTAGATTTTCCATTGTGCCTATGCTATAGAATCCCAAATTCTAAAGACTGATTTCAGAATTTTCATATGAATTTCTATATGATAAAAATCATCAGAGGTGTGATTGAAGTGCAATTGTGAAAGAATGTATTCAGGCCTAACAAATGCCGAGCAGGATCTCTTTCTATCTCTTTAAGGATTCAATTACTCACAACAGCCAAAATCGATTAAAATTAGATTGCTTTGAGGAAGTCAAGATGACGTTTCTCTAGGGAATAGTATATTCAGCTTACATGCTTACTGAATGAAAAATAGGATCTTGGACGTATAGCAGACGACATAGAGCAGATGTTGTCAAAAGCAATAACGAATGACTGAGAAAAATTTTTTCCTCTCGAACGTCCTTAAAAAAAGATGAATTTACTTTTTTGCTCTATACTCTAAAAAATGCAATTCCTAACAAAATGAAAATTTTCTGTTTTATTTTACTTATTATTTCATAAAACTCCAAGTTTCCAGGCAACCGTAAAAAGCTTATTCGGAGATGGCTTTACCCATTAAAGAATATAGTTACCTCCGGTCGGGGTGGTCCAAAATGACACGAAGAAATATTTGTGATGAAATAAAATGGTAAACTGGTTTCTAGAAGGCGATTCTAGAGTTCCTCTGCAAGGAACAAATTAAATTCTCTGTCTGCATACTTTGTCACTGGTTCTTTGTTAAATGTGATGCCATAGGATTAAAGAAATAATACGTGGTCTTAAAGTTTTTGCTAGCAACATCCCGGTGTTTATTGTAGTTATTCTCTCCTCTGAAATGCACAATCCCATGTTGTCGGAACGGAATACTATCTTTAAATCTATTAAATATAGGATAAGCAAATAAAATAAGTTGGCATTTATGCAAAACGAAGTTGTTACTATGAAGTCAATTTCTTGATTATATATGAAATACAAACACCTAAGAGCTGGCTCTTAAATTATTGTTAAAAATCTCTTTCAATCAAGGTTTAAATTTTTAAAGGATTTTGAAATGTTCTGTATGTTTTGAATAGAAATCAAGAGATGGGATTGAGCTCGACATGTATCTTTCACATAAATATTGCTGTACTCTTAACCGGTGATTTTATACTCGTGCGATTTTACCTGATTTGCCTCAAAACACACTGTGAGCTACATATATATATATATATATATATATATATATATATATATATATATATGTATATATATTCGACACAGGAAATATGCCAAACCAACACTGACAAACTCCTTCAGCTAATAACAATAACATTTGACACAGGAAATGACTAAAGAAAGTATGCCAACATTTACTTGAGTAAATCAAATTTTTATTTATTATTTCAAATTTTCGTCTGTCTACAACAGACTTTATCAAGAAACTGACAAGCAAAATACGTATACGTGATGAGACTGCAAACAAGTTGCTAAGTGACAATTTATTGCCATGCAACAAAAATTTATAAAAGACAATTGTCACTGGGGAGCTGTGAAGTGAACAAAAAGAATTTTATTTTCAACGACAACACACAAGGCACGTGAGACAAAAAATGACGTGACAGTGACAGAAAGAGAGAAAAATGTTCTCTAAAGTCTGTTGCAGACAGACGAAAATTTGAAATAATAAATAAAAATTTGATTTCCTCAAGTAAATGTTGGCATACTTTCTTTAGTCATTTCCTGTGTCAAATATATATATATATATATATTCGTTCATACATATAGATAGATTGTCAAAGGCGCCAGCAATACTAAATCCAGTCGCTGTGTGCATGTGAAAAGTGTGTCCATGTTTACTTAAACAGCGATGTCAACTAACAGAAATAATAATAATAATACCCCGAGACCTTGAAATACCAGATTAGCATCTGGTTGGGTTGTCTGCCTCATGGGGGAGGGCCTCTTTACCCTTGGTGGGCAACCTTCCTTGAGATTGTCTCGATAAAAACACCAGTGATTGTACCACCTTATTACCACCATCCTCATTATCAGTGTAATGTTAAATAATGGAGTATGAAACAATGGCGTTAATGAGGGTGGAACTTCATGTTAAGCTCTCTGGTCAGGCAGGTGCCCCATGGCTCAGCAGCGCGAGCCCGGTCGTCACCCAGCTACTGGCAGAAGAGTCAGAAAGAAATGGTCATTTAAAGAAAATAGAATTGTTATCGAGTGTTTCTTTAGAAGTAATTACAAAGTAACTGGGTATAGGAAAAGAATGCGTAATCTGTGAAATAATATAGGAATGTTCCAAATAACTGAACAACGGATAATAGACCAGAAAGTCCAGAGAAAGGGAAAGAAATATGTAACTGATCTTGAACTGGAAGAGATTAAAAGGATGGAAGAGGATACATAATGTGGAGTTGTGGTAACTCTGTTCAATGAAGGTAGAAATGAACATGCTGAGCGAGAGTCGAAAATCATTGTGGACGAAGACTCTTTTCACCATCGATCCCATCCGAAGGAAGGAATATTGCCATTGGATCTCGGTACGGATTCCGTTGCGTTGCAAGGTATCCCGAAAGGTAACTGAAAACAGCGAATATTGACCTCAAATTTTTCTATTATGGATCTTATTACTGCTCTTTTACAAAGACTTCTATTATTAAGACATATTCATAAATTGAACATTTTTAATTTTTTAGCAATTTTTTAAGTGTTCTAACAGGAAGCACGTACAAAATGCCTCAAAGAAAATCCATTACTTTCCATTGCGTTTTTCAAAAAAATTACAGATGGTAATGATCCCAAGGATTAAAATTTTATATTAGATTTTTAAATGAACCTAGAAAACCAAGCATAAAGCTCTGTATTGACCACTAAGAAAATAAGCCTCCAAGCAGGCATTCTCTAATTTTGAAAATATTTTTTCTTAATAAAATTTCTGTTTGGTTTTTTTCCCACTATTCAAAGTGTTATGAACATTTTTAAAAATCAATCAAACTCCTTAAAATTCCAGAAAAACAAAATACCAATATTACTGAAAGGTCTAGTTATTTTGTCAGCAGGTTTTTCATTCAGCTAAAGTAAAATATGAATGTGTTATGGCTTTAAAACATCTAGAAACTAATTTGTCAGAGGAAAAATTAATGGGACTAACAGTCTTTGTAATCAGGTTTTTTTAATGAAAATAAGAAAATTCCGTAGGATTATAGCGATTAGCAGATTATTTATTATTTGTATATTTCTGACTTACCCAATTGTGGGATTTACAATAGAAACCATATAGATTTAATTCATATTTTGGAAATACAGTATAAGTCCTGCAATCCATCCGTTGCTGATACTTAAATTCTTACTATATTTCTATTATGGAATGACGTTAAGTGTTGAGTCCTGTTTTGAAATTCTTCTTAACGTTTTACAGTTGAACTTTTTGGGATAATAGTTGACGCTAATTGAAAAACATACACATTGTTTATTTAATGCAGCGCTATGGGACACATGAACAAATACTCCACCTAAGCTCAAACTTGAGAAATCATTATGAAAGGGAAGAAATGGAGTCAACACAATCGGTTTTTAAATGGTTTAGTCTATAGAGACATCTTCAGAAAGTCTGAAACAATCGAAAAGCAACTTGCAAATTTTAGATATTTTAATGAGATGCATGTACAGTGACTAACTGAGTACAACTTAGCCTTAACTTATCTGCATTTATATTCACACTTGATGTTGATTGTAGGTTTAAGCTCCTGAAAGTATTGATTGCCTAATGCCAATAGGAGGTTTTTCCACTGGATGAAGATTGGAAAACCTCTGCCTTTTTTTTGAGATGTTAGTAGTACACTCAGACAGATTGGATCTCTGGGGCCCTGATTTCCAGATATCTTCTTTAAACCTAGCCTTTATATGTCAGCAGTTTTCACCTTAACTTATAAACAACCCCGCTTTTTAGCATTTTCTCCACTGTTGGTTTCAGAAATGTGGTATTTTTTCAGTTTTCTGAGAGTCTTGACGAAAAGGCATGGAGCTGCAGCTTTCTGTAGAACACGAACATTGTCTTTTGCGCATTTGCATCAATATTGGATTTTCAGAAGGATTTCTCTGACCTTGCGGTAGACTGAACCAATAGCCTTTTTTCTCAGATATTCATTTTCTTTCGTGGTTGAGTCAAATCGTTTTTTGATGATAGGTTCATAACTTTCAAATTTGAAAATGTTGAAATTGTGGAACTTGGTTATGACATTTGCACGTTTACAGCTCTCTTACGAAGACTCCTATTTTTGACTTTACAAGAGGTCTTTTCATATAGCAGACAGTGTTTCAAATAGCTGTTTTAGTTCGTATTTGGAAGAAGGTGGAGCAATAGAAATATGCTGATGGCAGATAAACGTAACGAAATGGAGCCCACATCATCGTTTTATTTTAGTGATGGATGACTACACTTTTTGATCTCTAATTTGAACTGGGTTACTTGAACAGTAAAAATATTGATGCTACAATGTTTTTCTCTCTCTGTCGATGCGGAAGTACAAAACAGCTTAAAGATTACCCAGCTATATCTAAAACGGTGCTTTTTGTGTAAAGTAATTTGTCTCATATCAAATCTACCGAAGCTGTCATTAAAATGATAAATAACTGCAAAATTCAATGCTCAAGCAAGGATACATTCTTTTATGTCTATGTATATGTATATGTATATGTATATGTATATGTATATGTATATGTATATGTATATGTATATGTATATGTATATGTATATGTATATGTATATGTATATGTATATCTCAGTGTCAGTGTCAGTGTCAGTGTCAGTGTTGCTATCAGTAAAATAACTTTAAAGAAAATTACCTGGATACATCGTTAAGCTGTGGAATCAAAACAATCTTAACAATTGTTGGTTTCCTATTTCAGCATGAAGATAATTAAATAGAAACTTGGACATCAAAACTAGTGGCAAGATGTGAGAGTAACAAAGCAGTAACATATTTTTAGAGACAGCAAATGAAGCTCTGCTGTACCCACTTTATTTGCAAAACTTTGAATCGTCTAGCAACTCAAACGTAAACGCATAATCAACATTACTTATCTGAAAGATATTGAGGTCAAAACAGAGTTTAACCTTGGGCTTACCAACAATTTAAAAAACATGTACTTAAGAAAATGTAAAAGGGGCATTTTCTAAATGTAAACCACGCTTACATATCTGCAGCAGAATCAATACAAGGATATTTATTTTGCTATAACTTCCTTTTTTCACTCCTGGAATCCAACGGTGCCTTTCTCACGGTATGTTATTGGAAGAGTAAGAAATTTTACGGCCGAACTTCCTTCCTAATGCCCACCAGTGGCTAAACTTGGTAGGAAGATAACATAGAAAGTGAAATCCAGGTAGGTAAATAGAATAACATAAAAATTGATTTGAAAAAGGAAAGGAAGGTTGTCGAATGAGACAAAACAGGCAATCAAGACAACAACAAAAACTGCCTTTAAAAAGATAGACGGAAGGGGTTCTAAGTGCCAGGTTGAATGGGAATATCTGAAGGTATATTGGTGAGAAAGAGAGCAGATTG
>RDPX01000028.1:308091-339814 GCA_003991215.1 Morbakka virulenta | reverse complement strand
CCATAAATGCAAATACAAAGGCATATGCACATTCTTTCACAAAATTACACACAAATACACTCACGTACACACATACATACACACATAAAATTATATCTGTATATATTATATTTTATAAAAATATCTATTACAGATGTTCGATGATGCAAATCTCTTTAATTGTAATACAATTGAATCAACCAAAACGTATAAATATTTGACGATAATAATGATGATGATAATAATAATAATGATAATAATGATAATAATGATAATAATGATAATAATGATAATAATGATAATAATGATAATAATGATAATAATGATAATAATAATAATGATGATAATAATAATAATAATAATAATATAAAAACATCAATGTGTCAGTGGAACCCTTCTTTAACAATTTCACTGGATTCTGGATTGCTGTAACAATGTAAGAACAGTGGACTATATGAACCAAGAAAGCACATGAATAACAAAACATTGATTAATAGTAAAGGTACACAAGGACTCAGATACCCCAACACTGTCTATAATGTGATGTTTGTTGTGGTATACAATTAAAAGTAATGGTAACCGTGTTTTTTAAAATTATGGTTTTCAATCCACAGTCCAATATTATAGCGACAGAGAGAAATTAATTTTCTTACTCAGGACACTTCGTCTTCAACCTCACCAAAGAAATAGTATACTAAAATTGCATCTTCCTTTTGGAGACGATCTGGAGGTATAGAGGAGGTAAGCAAACAGATATAAAGATAACTATAAACAGAGTGAAAAGCTGAGATAATAGTGTATGACATCATTGTAAATATTGTGTTATAAGCTCTCAAGATCACTAAACATGTCACGATAATGTACTACAAAGGTATTACACTTTGAACCCGAAAAAAGAGATTCCTCAGAGCAAAAGAGGTTTGCTTGTTCAGAGCTTCTGAAGAAATTGTTGCCTTGTTTAAAACTAATCTGTTAAACCCTTTAGCAACTTATTAATCAACCACTTTAGAGGAGGAAATTAAATAATTAGAAGAAAAGGTGCACGGTTCCCTGCACAGAAGTTCATAAGGATTATCCTGAATTTCTGTATTTTTTAAATTTCTAATGAGAGCATTGGCCAGTCTAACTTTTCATGAGCGTATTTCAATAGACCATGACGAAGGCAAAAATCACTAACCTATTAATGTATTCTGTTGAAACAATACATGATTACAGATTACAGGTAGGCTATATGTCTCTAACACTAGCTTCATATTCTACTTGTTTTAACTGTCATTAACGTTAGGTTCATGAATCACATTGGTGAACTTGCTGATTTTGGCCCTGCAGCTCAGTTAATATTACACCCAAAGCTAGAGAAACTTTAAAGGCATCTTTCTTTAATAATACTTCAGTGAAAATAATAAAGCCTATTGAAATTTCTATTCATTTTGACGTGGCCATATTCACAAAAGTCTTAAACACCTCTATATTTCAATCAACTGAAGAGTCAGTTTCTCATTTAGAAGTCTAAACTCGCCGAGGCCTTTTTGTCTCCACATATTCTGTAATTGAATGATAATTGTATTATATTTTATTTGAAAAAATGGAGCTCTATATTTTTATATTTTCAACTACAGACTACCTTGCTTTTGCTTCGCTGTCATTCTTGTATCTACAACAGTGTTAGGAGAGGAAGCACCTTTTATCAGTGATCTTATAATTTGTCTTTAACTTGTCAAAGACGATTGGTAAAAAACATTATTCATGTTGGTGATGAAAACAGCAGAGCAAAACAATTGTTCATACCCTATTTCCTTTACTTTTAAACTCAGTACATCTGATAAATGATAAATATTTCACCTTTGGGGAAAATACTAGCAGCCTGTCTCAGATTTTTAAAGGGGTTTGTCAGCACTCTGTGTGTTACAATGACTAACTTTTCCTCTAAAGAAATAAATGAAAGGAAGGTAAAATTATTACAACAATCATGAAACTAAACAAAACCAGGGAAAGGACATTATTTTGCAGAGAAGACAAAACAGTAATGGAAAAAGGATTAAATATTTTGATTAACGCACAAGTGATAATTTGCTCTTTTCGTAGGTGACATGAACAATTGCTTAGTCATTCGAGGAAATTGCTATGCCTCGTGGTTTATGTTATGTAGGAATTGACAAAAACATCCTTCCAAACAGAGTATATTTTCAAATTCAGCATAAGATAACATAAGCCTCAACAAAAAGGCAAATTGGTAAATGTAAACAATCACAGTCAAATCTGCCAAATTGCTGTGCTTTGGTTAATAGTATAGATTGTCAAAACCTTAGCTTCTTGCATTGAGTTAAAATTTCATCTGTGCAATTTAGGTGTGTATTCAAATCCCAAAAACCAACTGCACAAAGGACAAGATTTCTTTTATTATGATTTTCCGGCCATCATGACACATGACTGCTGAAGTTGAGCCATTGTGTGGCAGCAAATGTTCCAGTTATTATAATAAACAACTTTTAATTGTCATTGTTTGGGGATTATTGTTATTATTATTATTATTATTTCACTAAACAATGTCAAGCAACTCTCTCTCTCTCTCTCTCTCTCTCTCTCTCTCTCTAGTCTGAATTATTCTTACCTTTGAGATCAGCCTCATAGCCTGGTCAGTGGAGACCAAAACTTTTTTTTTCGAAGTAAGTTATGAAAGTTTCACTATTTTAGCTGCATAGTTTGAAGAAGTAAAGTAATAGGTTGCAATTTAGAGTTACTTTTGTGTATCTTCCAACTCTTGAACGTCAAGATAAAAAATATTAGTTTTAAGAGAAATTTATTTGTATCAATACTTGTAAATTATTGGATATAGTTTTAGGAAAGCAAAGAAAAAACGTAAAAGTCTTAAAGGTCCATGACTTGATTTTAATGATTATAAAGGACAAAATCCAATTACCAATATGTTGGAGGTCTTTCCATGCTGGTTTTTTTTCTTTCACTGGTGCCTTATTAAAGGGAAGAAAAGAACTCATGATTCTCTTTGATAATTTTTGTAAACACAAAGTGCGTTGATAATAACGTTTTAAAACGGAAAGAAGCTATATTCAAAAAGGGTACTGACTAATAAATGTTTGACAGCTCATATTTATTGCTTCGCACTGTAAAGAGAAATTAATACAAATGTAGCTTGATATACTTTTCACTTAAAACTATGTGTAGACATTTGTAGTTGTACGTATAAATATTTGTCCCCCGGCGATCGTACTCCATTATGAAAAGTGGAACACATCTTTGTTCCTAAATTTACCGAGAAAAGGGTATAAATAGGGGTAAAGCCTAGGACTAGGACTTTAGAAAAGGAGTGGAGATATTACCATTTGTCAAAGATTTTACAAAAGATCATCCATTATAGAAAACATGTCCGAAACCTATCTAGCTAACAGTATATAGCTTGAAGAAGAAAAATGCACTTAAAAGTTTGAAGTGGAATGTTAGTGGAAAAAGGTCAATTAAAAGTACAATATCATGAAAGGGTACTTTTATCAAATACTCTGAATTAAGATGATAACCACTTTTTATATAAAAGTGTATCCTCCAGGATTTGCCCATTTTCATGTATCTTTTTGCATTCTCTGCTCTAAATTTCCACCTTCGGCTAACAGAAGAGTGATTGATAAGTTGATAAAAAGTTCAATTGAAAATATATTTTTATTTGTACTTCTTCGATTAGAGGGGTAGGTATTGTTATTTAATGTGGGTTCTGATGCTGGGATTATATCTCTAAGTAACACAGTTTCTACTGATTACGATAATGGTTGCTTATAGTTCGGTTTCTTGCAGCTTTTTATCGGTTTAGTAACACAAGAAAAAACTGAAACGTTTCCTTACTGAGAACGTTATGAAAGCTGGTTGCTGTTTTTTGTGTATTAATAAGAGAGAGAGAGAGAGAGAGAGAGAGAGAGAGAGAGAGAGAGAGAGAGAGGGGAGTGGGGAGTGGAGGGAGGAAAGAGACCAATAAAATTTATTTTCTGAGGAGAAGTAACTTTGATAGAGATACCGTATGTGCGTTTAAGCATGTACGAAAAATTTTCTTAACGTAATTAAAACGTTTGCTCCAGACTATGTGTGAGAGATTACCATAGAAAAAGTGGTAGGGTCTTAAAGTGTATCCTGTGATACACTTCAAGACAAGTGATTGCCAACCGATGAAATTGAGCTATTTTTCCTAAGGATGCAATCATTAGAATTTCTTTGAAAAGAGCGAATAGGAAAAATAGCAAATGCTAAATAACTTACAGACCACTGAGTCTTAAAAAGGCTTTGTGGTCAAAAGCCGTTTTCCTAATGTCTCAGAAAGAAAGGTGGATATTTTGTGGAATGAATATAGTACTGAGCACTATATGTTATGCGCTGGTTGTCAAAATGGGAGTCCAACTTTTTCCATTCTTATCTCGTCTTTATATATTTTATTTCGCATGTTGGAACCTTTATAACATAACTAATTTAACGTCATATATCGTTACGGTTTTTAGGTGGGAAATTTATTTGCCCTGTAAAATTTATAGTTGCTTTCTAATCGCAGATGGTTGCGACACCTACCCACAACTTAGGTATACACCTGGTACTTAACTACGACAAATTAGCTTATGTTAATATATTATAAAAATTTTGTGGTTGCTTTCTGCTTTGGAATTATGTACCGTAGCCAAAACCACTAATTTTACTTCTGTTTAGCTTTGCAATCCGGCTCATAAATGAGATTTGATATAGATACAGGAGCTTTATCAGATTATTAGTCGTAAGCTTATATTGAGCTACGTTTCGCAAAATACTTTTACCATCTTCCATGGGATAAGTGTCTCTTGTAATCTATTCTATACACATCCCTTGTATTATTGATATTTTCATGTAAAAATGGTGGTTAATTGGCATAAATTCTAGCAATCTCAATGAAGTTCTTTTTTTCATTTTTTTAAAAGATGAATAAGAAAATGTAAAGTGAGAAAAAACAAATGAAAAAAAGAAGTAAAAATAGTAGAAAAGAGAATTATTACATTTTCATTTCAAAAATTTGTAGAAAAAGAGCAATGTGGTGAAGAGTTTAAGCTTTTTCAAATTCCACGAGCTTCTTAAAAGCTTTTGAGTAGTGCAATGCATGGAGCTGAATATTGCTGCCAAACTGACTTCTAAACAATTCGGTTCCATTAAGAAAATTAAATTTAATATGTATTTTTCATTTAGTGTTTGAAAAATTAATTTTAAAATATTGAAATGCGCCGTAAAGCCATTGTCAAATTGCCAATGAAAGTAGTTACACATCATTGGAAAGGTACTTCACAGGAGAAAAAAACCAATAAGAAAATGTTTTTAAATTCTAGGGATTTTTCTGATACAAGCAATAAAAATACCAGTTTTTCGGGAAGAAAAGAGCATTGGTCCTTTGAGAGAGAAAACTTTGGAGATCGGTTGTGATGCAGACAGGCATGAAAGATTTAACATACATTTAAATTATCAAAGGAATATCTCTTTATTTACAAAAATATGCTGTGCTTTGGGTTCTCTCTGTATTGTACATAAAAGCTTTTAAAGTTTCTAGTTTTCTACTTTGATTCTGCTTTGATAAAATAAAGTATCAAATATTGTGGAAAACATGTTGTGTTCAAAATAACATTTTTGGTCGAGCGAGAAGAGAAATGAAAATGTTAATGAGACAATAACAGAGTTTAGGTTAGCTAAAGAAAATCTTGATTATGTCCGTGAAAGATTCAATTTAATATCAGCAAGACAGCAGCTAGAAGCGTTTTCTGGAGAACAAACAAAAGCTAAGATAAAAAAAATGAACACTTTATAGGACGCAGAAAGAAAAACTGGGACATTCTGCACAAGTAAACCAATGCTTTAGGTTGGTGCAAAAAATGTCCAAGTGGTTTTCCTTTACTAGCTATATTGAGAGATGACGCAAGGGAAATAAAACAAGAAATGCAAAGTAATAATTTGGTGTGGGTCGCCGGAAATCAACTTTCCTGTGGAAGCAGTTGACATCTGCAAATGATAATTCAGTAGTGATACAACGTCTTTTAAAAATTGAATAAGATTTTTTATCAAAGAGACCATTTAAAAATAGATGTAGGTACGAATCCAGCCGAAAACGTGGCCGGTACTCTATAGGTTTTGAAGATATGTCTTTCCACGTCCTATAAGTTGTTAGCAAATGCTCCATTTCCCCAGTAGTATTCGAACAAAGGAATTTTGGAGCTAAGGTGATCGGATCTATAAGTGATTGTTAGTTTCTCAGTTGAATTATGAAAACCTTTTTTTCTTGTTGGTTATGGTAAAGTAGCATATCAGTTAACAAAGAATCTACAGCACTACAGGTGCCAAACTCTTACAGCCGTTATGTGCATCAATAGCTGTAATGCAAGTAAATTATTGCTATACCACTTTAATTGAGGATCGTCAATTAACAAGCATGCTTTCTGCAAACTGAACTACTATGAAATTATAAAAGCTTTTCTCACAAGGAAAGAAAAATGCCATTTTTAAAATCAATTTTTGCTTTCAACATGTTTAACTATCTCCAGCTAAGCTGGGTTGTGCACAAACATGAGATCGGAATTTTCACGAATTCAGGTACTTCACGACGGTATTAAATTCATCNAACAGCACTACAGGGGCCAAACCCGTACAGCCGTTATGTGCATCAATAGCTGTAATGCAAGTAAATTATTGCTATACCACTTTAATTGAGGATCGTCAATTAACAAGCATGCTTTCTGCAAACTGAACTACTATGAAATTATAAAAGCTTTTCTCACAAGGAAAGAAAAATGCCATTTTTAAAATCAATTTTTGCTTTCAACATGTTTAACTATCTCCAGCTAAGCTGGGTTGTGCACAAACATGAGATCGGAATTTTCACGAATTCAGGTACTTCACGACGGTATTAAATTCATCTAGAACCTGACTTGAGCATCTAAACATTGTTTGCGTTACCTTCCTCTACTAATCCCCCCTCTGTTATTCATAGTAAACTTGGAGAGTCCAGACTTGGATTTCCATATGGAATGCGAACAAGTTTTATTTGCCTAGGATGTTCTAGCGCAAAACGATAAATTGCTTTGAACGAATAAGGTTGCATCTCTTGCTGGACGTGCAGCATTGCAAAATCATTCAACCGATTTTTGTCTTATTGAATTTGGTAAATAGGTTTCAAGGCACTAACACTCAGAAATTGATCTTTTACTAGAAAAATCAGTTGCAGGAATAGTTGCAGCAATCTAGTTGTACCAAACTGTCCAGATCACCTAAAGAAGGTAAATATTTTGGTAAAACAAACAATGTCCAGGTCCAGAACATCTAGACTACTATAACTGTTACAGCCAAATTATTACGACTTGTGATAAGTTGTTCATTTTAAAGTCGGGTATAAGAATGTTAGCAAAGGTGACAGGAAAAAAGAGAAAAGGGTTTGTTTTTTTATCTGAACAAATCACACCAATAAGAATTGACACACACGGAATTAAAACCTTTTCATGTTCTTTGTAGCAAGCAGATGCTATGACAAAAAGCCATGATACCAAAAATATAAGTTTGTTTATGTTTTTAAATATATATGCTTGATTTCATTTTTCATGATTTGTGGTGATCTTAATTAGTCAGGAACAAAGAGTATGAGCCTGATGTGGCAGTTGTCAATGCACATTCGTTTCACCGTGGCTTGCTGAAATCCTTTTTCTAGGCTGGATGATACCATCGCAGGCGTCAGCTCCGACATAGTCTTCCATACAGCCCAACAAGTGTATGTTTGGATGTAGCTGTGGTAGTATGCCATACATACTTGCATTTTGCATTGGTGATAGGGAAAAAAAAATTTCTGTTCCTCTCTTTTGTCAACATACATATTTTTGTACAAAAGGTTTCCTATACAACAGTTCTCTCTATCTATCCATTCCTCTATCTATTCATATATTTATTTATCTATCTATCTATCTATCTATCTATCTATCTATCTATCTATGTATCTATCTATTTATCTATCTATCTGTCTGTCTATCTATCTATCGATCTACCTATATTCTCTCTCTCTCCCTTTTAATACGTCTTTTTAAATCCATTTCAATAAGCTGTCAGTTATATTTTCAATACGAAAGCGAATGCTTCAAAAAATGGTGTACATCTTTTAAGCAACAAGTGATAACAGATAAAACTTGATAATAATCTACACACGGGAAGTTTCGATCTCTTGCCTAAAGCTTGGCTATAGCTAGAAGTTATTAACGTTTTACTGGATAATAAATCGCCAACAGTTCTTTATCAATAGTTGCATAGTTTCGTTCTGTTTTGGTTAAAACTCTCCTTTTATAGTATAGAGGTTTAATCTCACCTTGTTGGATTTGGGAAACGAATGAACAAGCTGAACAGTCGGATATATCAGTATGGAAAACAAAATTCTCATAAATATTTAGTTTGATCAACGTTTGTGGATCATTACAGTTAGAAATTGTTTTTATTTGAGAAACGAAGTTTCTTGTTGTAGTACCCATGAAAAAACTTGTCACTTTTTAGCAAATCAAACAAAGTCTAACCGGTTTGAGCAAATCGTTGGACAAAACTTTTAAAAAATCCAGCCATACCTAAGAAGCTTTGAATATCAAGAGCGGTCAAAAACGTTTTAAAGTTAATGATGTTCTCGACTTTTCCCGATCTGGTAAAATCTTTTTGATGTAGTGAAATATCAAATAAATTTTGCTCAAGACTTTGCAAACTGACATTTCTCTAGATTGATCTGTATGCCCCCAGCCGCAAGCTCCAATAAAATGAGTTCAACATGACCATCATGATCCTTAATTTTCCCAGAATGTACGATATCGCTGTAAAAATTCACTGAAAAGTCCTCATAATTTTTTAAACATTGTCCATAGACAAGGAAGGTGTTAAAGATGCATCAACTAATCCAAATGATATTCCTATCCACTGTAACTTTCGGTTTGATTTAAAAACAAGCCATTTTTTGTTCCTCTTTTGTATCAGCTCGAATATGGTGATAGGCGCTCTTGAGATCTAAGACGGTGAACACCTTACTTCTCCATACCATCCTAAAAATATTGTCTCTGTGCTTGATAGGGTACTGCGACACTTTTGTTATCAAATTCAACTTCCAGAAATCAAATTAAACTCTAACTGTTTTCTTTATCACCAGCTCTAAAGATGCTTTGTAGACACTGATCGATGGTTCGATGAAATCTTGCTCTAAATGTTTATCTAATTAGCTGTTGACCTCCTTACAAATACTATATGGAATTCTCCTCGGCTGATCAAAAAACCTAATGTCATCTGTAAGCGTTATATGGTGCTGAACTAGTATTTCAAACGTTAGTTATTGTTTATTAACTATTAACTCAATCACCCTTTTTTCCAGACATATTAAGTATACTATTTGTATTTAACAAGATGTATTGATGAAAGTATTACAATCAATTGATACACCAACAAAAGATAATATGTTTTCTTTACGCTTATATACAATAAATGACACGTGTAAAGGTATATATTAGTATACAATGTGATCAAAAATCAATTAGTTTTGTTATGTAAACAACACAGTCTGACTTAAGGTGATTTAGAAGTTTTTTGTCTTAATTGTTCTCTTCATCAAAAAAAACAAATCTTTAATTAAGAGAATATCTTGATTACTTACAACAGACAGTAAAGAGGGACTTATATTGTACAGCAATATAAAAAAATATTTCATAAAGTATGACTTTTTGGATTATTAAATACTGAAGTGATGCCGGAAAGATATACATTTTTTTCAAAGGCAATTTTACTATCACTCTTTTTTTTCATGTTTTGGGCGATAACAGTTTCATTACTTAACATTCATTAATATTAAATATTATAAACACATATAAAATAAGACCAGATATGTTATGTTATTAGTAGCTTTAAATTTATAAAAAGCTAGGCAGCAACCTTCTCCTTTTTTTATTTCCAAACAAAATAACTCTTTTTGCGAGAAAAAGAAGAGAAAAGATCATTTTCTTAAGAATATAAGTGAAAAACACAATAAGCACTTATCCAACTGGATGCTTTCTATCAATAGTATTGTAGTTCTTTATCACAGCTAATATTCTTTCAACCACCTTATAAATACCTCCAAAGTTTTAATAGTTTCTTTGGTATAAGATCTATAATCAAATAGACTTCAGCTGACACATACCTTTTCCAAGTAATTACTTTACAAAAACTTTTCATAAGCATCAAAATGATGCCTCAGACGTACCACCTCGACACTAAAATGCACCACATTTTTCATACAATATGCCCCTGGATCATTGTATCGCAATATACCGTTATTGTTAGAAATACCTTAACACAGCTGTTTTCTTCTTGTTGTTGTTTAGTTCTTTTTTTTTCTTTTCTTTGTTCAGATGGACAGAAAAATATTAAGTTGCAACGTACTGAATAGACCTAAACCCCCTCATTAAGACATTTCTATACTGAAAACAGATACTCTTTGCAAAATTACCTATTATTATTCCTAATCTGAAGCTTAGTATCTTAATTTTGTAAATAAAGTAGTGAAATTTAATTACCAAGTTTTGTATTATCAGCCCATAGATACTGATTCAGGAGAAAATGGTTTGCTAAATTTACCTTGGTTTGAGCCTAAATCAGACATGTAATCCAAATAAGCTGATAAAATTAGGTCAAAGATAGGAAGAAAGGAAGACTTAAGGCTTACTCATAATAAGAAAGAAAAAGCTAATGACTGCAATTGGAATATATTAAATAGTTAATCAATTAAAATTGCCATTTATTACTAGAGTAAACAACTAATTGCAATGCATTTTTCTTAAACAAAGGCTTTATGAACAGTTCCTATAAACTAAGTTATTTTATGATATGAGATAATAAAGCATTGTAAGACTCTTATTCTTTGTCTGTAGTGTTAATTTTATTTAAGATTAGAAAATGTGGCACTCTAAAGCTGAGGCTTTCTGTATCTGTTGTGTTAGGTGACGTTATTGGCACCAAAGTCTTTTTGACAATTCGTACAGTCCACTCTTTGCGAAAAAAAAATTCTACTAAAAATATATTTTCAAGGTTTTGCGATCAAGAACTTTTTAGCAAATATACAGGTACGTTTTCATTTCCTTTTTCATGGAGTAGTACTCTTTGTTGTTCTGATATATTGTAAAGGTCTCTCGAATCTCTGGGTAGGAGGCTTTCACTTTCTTTCGTATCACGTCTTCATTTACCATAAAGAAATATTTAAAGCTCGCCAGTGAACCAGTTTTGCATCTTAGCTTAATGATCTTTCATTGCCTTTTTTTGATACGGATCTTTATTCTTCTCGTATTTAGGTTCTGATTCCCAACATTACCATTCTCTATAGACGAGATTTGACAGCACGACTGATAAAGGTTCAGTTCGCAAAAGAATCCAAATCATCCGAAAAGTAGTTGCAACGCCATAATATGGCTTATTCATCATTTTGTTAGAGTATATTTAGTCGTAAAATACGTCCCCAAAATATCATAGAAGCAAAAATGTGTAAATAAACAAAAGACGTTTAGTAGCAGTCATAAATTCTTTCTACCTACCATCTGGCGTATTAACTAAAGTGCAATACTGAAGGGTAATTACGACCATCAGACCAAGCACCATAGGTGACAGTGAATTCTTACCACATTAAGAAAGGATTTCTCATGATCCATTTTAGCCATATAAATCATTAGTTTGCTTTTTGTTTGGCTCGAAGAAAAATGAATTTTTTAACTTCCCTGTCCAGTATCAATAATAATAATTATGTTAATAATAACAACAATAATAATAATAAATAATAGTAACAGAATAATGATGATGTATTGATAAAAGAAATAGGAAAAGTAATAAAACCAAAGCTGTATCACAAAACTTTTTTATGTTTGAAGTACCTGTATAACAGAAAAACACAATAAGACAGTTTTTCATTTATAAAATGTGTTACATTGCATTCAGATTACAAACCTTTACGGACTCATATACACATGATTCTCTCTCTGTTTCTATTTGTTTGTCTGTCTTCCTCTCTTTGTGTCCCTCTCTCTGCATCTATTTATCTATCTTTCTATCTATCTATCTATCCATCTATCCATCTATCTGTCTATCTATCTATCTGTCTATCTATCTATCTTTCTATCTATTGCTCTCTCTCTCTCTCTCTCTCTCTCTCTCTCTCTACATATATATCATATATATACATCAACTAGGCTCTAAAGACGTTTACTTAACCCTGAAACAGATTTTTCTGTAAAAAATGTTGTTTGTCAAATTTAGGACGTCTCTTACTAATACTACCAACACGTTTAATGTTGGTAGAAAGAAACTACTCGTACGACCATCTATTCTGCTGTTATTGGTTATTGACAGAGCCAATTATTTTTTAAAAATCTTGTAATTTAGTTATCATTTAATTACTATACAAGTCTTCCCCTTTCCTTTCAACCTGTAATCTGTCTGTATACTGAACCCTCTAAAATCTTCTATTTATCATTTATGATTTTTTTATTTATCTTTTAAAATCAGTTAATTCTTCACATTTTCTAACTTGATTTCAAATCCTTTCTTTGTACTTTAAACTAAAGCCAAACCCAGAGACTACCAAAAATAAAGTAGAAAGAGTTTTGATGATAAACTCGCAAACTGTTATGACTCCTATATAAACGTTGCCTGAACACGCCTGAAGGATATTACTAGATCATATTAAGACAATAAAGCAGCGGAAATTACAAAATGAATTCGTGGGAAACCATGGCATTAGAAGACCCCTGATTTGAAGCAACAAATGCCTGAATGGGATAGTCTTCAACTCAGACAGAAGGTTGAAACAATTGGGAGACAAAGTCAAATACAGTCGCAAAAGAAATATCCTAAACAGTCTTGTGAAAAAAGCAAAACAAGACTACGTCAACAAACTTAGTGTTTACTTCACATGACACAGAAAGTTCTTGAAGCAACCTAAAGACAGTTTTTCCCCAACGAGGGAATAGGAATCTTCAGAACGATAAAAGATGAAATCTGCATTTACTGCTAACACAAAGACTATCTCAAACACATTTTGTTGATTTTTAGCAACATTTTAAATAAACTCAAAATAAATCTAACGTTCCTATAAACTGTGTATGCGGAAAACAGGCTATCGAACCTGCACATATATACAAAAGTTTTAATTCCAAAGAAGTCAATGAAAAACAGTACACACTGAACTACGCAAAATCAAGCGCAAAAAAACGTGCTGGAAACGCCTTCTTGCTGAAGAAGCAGCTGACATATTAGCAAAACCACTTAAAAGAATCATTAAACATTTGAATTAAAATAGGGGTCTTCCAATTGGTTGACATGTCTCAAATCTTACATCAATTCATAAATCAGGTGCCAGAGATTTTTTCGAAAAGTATCGTCACATATCAGTTATTCTTGCAATTTCTGAAATTATCGAGAGAAGTCCGTCGTCAGTTATCAATGTACCTTGAAAAGAACAACCTTTTAAACGAATGACCATTCGGTTTCCGCAACATCGGTTAACAAAACTTGCAACAGTGTTATTCATTGATAAAATTTAAAAAGTAAACGAGGTAAAGTTTGTAGGGTCCATTTTAATTGGATAAGCTAAGCCAAGCTAAAGTTGATATCAAAGTTTTGGTCTAACAGAATTCTATACAACCTTGACTTATTCAAGGGATATCTATGTGATCAGACCCAGGACGTGCAAATGGTACTTTATTGCGGAATGCTAAGAAGATTCTTTGTGGAGTATTACAAGAGTTGATAATCGATCTCTTTTATTCGTTTGGTTCTTTTTCTTTCCATCATGTCTAAAAGACCCTAAAGTAATCATCTACGCCAGCAACATAGTGATTTTTCTCTCCTGTTTAAGATACAACGATCTTTGAAGCCCGACTATCAGCTTCCATGCAACGTATAAACATATAATGTACCAACAGAGAAGTAATTTTTATGCTTCAAAAAAATAAAACAGAATTAATGCTATATGGCATCTATATAAATATAAAAATCTCAATCATCAATCATCGGTCATGAAGGGAATATTTGGAGACAAAAGTACCAGCTTAACACAAAATGTAAGTATCTTGGGTGTATCATCGAGCTAAGCGTAAATGTAACTTCACACTTTGAAAACAATTTTATGAAAGCAAGCAATAGGTTGAAACGTCTTTGCAAATTACGACAAATTACGACACGACAGCTGAAACCTGTGCTACTCTCTATAAATCAATGGTCCTACTCATTTTTAGGAATTGTAACGCTTTATATCTTATGCAACCACAAACATTAACCAACAAGGCAAATGCCTTACACGAACAAGCACATCAAATAATTACAAAGTATAAATCAAGCAACATCAAATACCCTGAATCAGTTAAGGGTCTTAGTGAGTAATAAAAGCGCATTGAAGAGGACGTATGTAACAACTTCAGGAAAGTATTTTGAAATGAATGAGAACAGAAATAACACTAGAAGCAATGGTACAATATTAAAACTACCGAAGCTGAGACTGAAATGCTCTAGAGGATCTCTCTATTACACAGCAGCTAAACTATCTAATAAGGTCCCCCATAAAATGAGCCAGATCAATATACCTAAATTTAAAGTTCATATTTGATTTCTAAACTCAATTTTTATCATTTTAACCTGTTTTTCTATTATTGTATATGTAGACATATAAATATTTCAAGCTGCAGACAAGTCTTTCGCTGTTTAACAGCTCACAGTGGAGGATTTAACTTCTGATGTGTTTTTTCAATACAAAGTTCCCCATTAATACATGTATAAGTATGTATGTATATATATACACATATATATATTAACAAATTAACAAATGAATATGAAATGTCATCAGCAACATACATACATATATATGTATATATATATGTATGTATGTATATATATAAGTATAAACTCATATATGTTCATAAATATCTTTTCAAAATTTTTTGTTAAAAGTGTAAAATTATTTGACGTGATACACCTGTAGAAATATTGGTTTAATATTAATAATTAATATCGTTATAATTATTTTTGTCGTTTTTACTATTATTAGATTTGTTATTTATCCATAATTATTAGGTTCCATTAATGCCTTTTTTTTCTATAAGCGTCAAGCCTAAGCTATGGCATATGGGCACCACAGTGTTTTTTTAATGGATACTATATCATCGTATAGAAAATAAATTAAACATTTACAGTTATTATTGGGTATACTACTCAAATATTGAAGCACCAATACAAACAATAAAATTTGCTTTTGTAATTCTAGTAGGCTTTCTATATCATTAGATGTTCAGTTTTTCCGTAGTCTTGAGAGGTTACTCCCATTTTTATATTATTATTTGACAACTACACTAGCCTTTCTTTGTCTCAGATGATTACTTTTTTTCAGCTGTTGTAATGATTAACTTGTATTGTAAATAATATTTGTGTACATACTTGTAACTGACAATGATATTTGGATACATGGATGTTGAACATGTCTTGTAAAAATTGATAATGTTGGTGTTGAACTGCTAGAAACATCTGCTTTTTAGTAGATCATCAACCACGATTTCGTATTCATATTTAAACACAATAAATTTCGTATATTTTGTATTTGAATCTTGGATATTATAACTGACAGCGAGGTGAATTTTGCGAAAACTGATGCAAAAGGCTTTTATTGCAAATATTTTAAAAATTTATCGTGAAAATAATAGATACGCAGTGACACTAGAAACATTTGTCACAATCACTTTTGAAATACTACGAGGATCTATCTTTCTAACAAATAGAAAAATGCAACTCAAAACCTGCAATATAAAATAGAACAATCAATGATTTCAAAACTATCCAAAACTATCTCAATCCATTGTACATTTCTTATATACCATGTATAATTCTTGAAAAAATCATGGTACTTTTGACTTTACAACAACCAACCCCTACCTCACCTCCAAACCCGAATAGCACCCTCTCCCAAGAAGAACCTATTTTGAATTATACAAATCACAGTCCTAGGAATAGACACTCAAAACATGCCAAAATGTCTTAATATTGACTTCAGCTTGATACACAGAGGCAGACAACAGACAATCCGGAGAAGAATGATTATTATTGATTTATCAGCAAGAAATAAATCTTATTACTCCAAAGTAAGAAAACGACGAAGAGAGGTGAAGGCAGCATGAGGCCTTTCGTACCTCAACAAGATAAAAAGGAGCAGAAGAAGTGGAGTGTTGCTTCTTGTTGTCACGAGACAACGATACATTGGAGTACCTAGCTCCAGTCCTTTTAGAGCACAGCATAAAAACATTACATGAATAAATAGAATGAGCAAGCTGGACAAACTTGCACTGAGAGAAATAAAACCCAATCTTGAACACTGGTACATCTTTTGTAAAAAATAAATAACTAGTTCAATGAATTTATATTTTGTTAGTCCAGTTTAAACAACTTAATAAAGCACGCGATGGTATGGTTTGCCATGTCAAGGTGCTAAGGATTTTACTGGGCTGCGTTTTGTTTTGAGATCCTTGAAATTAACAAGAGTTTTCTTCAACTATGTTGCCTGATACGAAGAGCAAAATTTTTCTGAGTTTATCACAGCGTAAATAATCAGGTCCATAATTTGTCCATGAATCACTCAGTATAGTCCACATTGTGGACCATACTGAATAACACTGGTCTACAAAAAAAATTGTTTAATTTGTGCTGATATCCATTTAAGGTGTTTTTATACAATTTTGGTATGCTGATTCCAAATATGGTATTCATTTTGGCCCATCACGTCAGGATTTTTTTATTTTTGACTTGGTCATTTTAAAAAAAATCAGCTATTTTAGAAAATATTTCAGGGAGTCAAAATATATAAAATTGATGTTTTTGCTAATATGTTAGACATCTTCACTCTAAACTCATTATGGGCTGGTAACTGTTTAAAACTCAGTTTATTTGGAGATAAAATTACAAACTCAATAGTAATTTGAAATTTTCATAATAAAATATGCGTCATGTTGTCATGTTCCATATTATTTACGCTTCTTTTGCTCGCAGATTCCAAATCACATCAAAAAGGGGTTATGGTTAAAAAAAGAAAACAGATTGTCACAAAAAGTTATGTTAACACAAGATCAGAAATAAATACAACATTTGATATTGTTTCGTTTGTTTTACCATAAACCATGCTGCGATGCTTCATTCTATGAAAGAACTTGAGAGCTGTGGAAGATATTGACTTCTGTGTGACACACGCGAATGGTTGAGAGCTGGGTAACTTCGTTTAATAGACCAGCCGTAGTCTGCCATCATACGAACACTACATTTTCCTTGATACCTGGTCTCCATGTCTTTGATATCCTGGTGGAATCGCTCTCCTTGCTCGTCACTCACATCCCCACCGTTGGGAGGAANATATTCTTGTCTCCTATTTCGAGTGACTTGCGCAGCTCCCAATCTGTTTTAACCCAGTGGTTGGTTTTATCGCGACTATCCAACAAACATATAAAGCACGGATGTTTTGTATAACCAGATTGCTGACCATGAAGGAAATTGACCATTTTGAGGTCCACACAGAGCTTTCAGTTATGTTCACAGTATTCTATACATTCAAGAACTTGTTTATTTTACTCATACGTTTCTTTCAGTGATGTGGAATAGCCAATCGGAATTGAACCGTATTTATTAGTATTGTGTAATAGCACACATTTCAAACTTCGTTTTGAGCTGTCAATGAATAAGCGCTATGAGTTTGCATCATAGGCATAAAGGCCAAGCTTCAGCAGTACCGGTCCTACATTATTGCAAACAATAATGTCCTCAAACTCTTGAAAGTGTGGAAGAAATTCAATATCCCTGTTACGATAGTATGTCACATTCGTCTTTTCACAAAGAAAATTTCTTTCCCTCAGGCGCGAAGCCAGCAGCTTAACAGATTTCTTTGAGAGATTTAAATCGCAAATTAGGTCACTCAGATCATCCTGATTGAATAGATTCGGTTCATTTGAATAACCAACATAATCAACACTGTTATCAAAATCCATGTCTTCACATTCAGATTTAGTTTCAGCTGATACGTCTAACACCGGATCTTTTGCCAATGATACAACTGAAGCAGGTACACCTAGCAGTTCTTGTTGGTACTGGCTGTTCATCTGAGTGTGGTTCCGGTCGTCTGGCAGAAGGAATTGATGGGTAGCACATACTTTTCCGATTTTTTTTGTTATATCCAACAACGTTCGTCATACAGAAATAGCAATCGTCAAAATGATTGGTAGGTTCACGCCAGATCATGGGAATTCCGAATTTGAGCTCCTTTTGTTTGCCTTCGTTCCAGCGCCGAAGAGCCTCTTTGCAGGCTTTGCAGACAATGTGTGGAGCCCATGGCTTATCCTGATCGCCTAGCTTGATTTTGAAATATGTGTAGAAGGCTTTCTCATAAAATTGATCAATCGATTTTCTGTTTTGTTCAAAGGTAAACTCTCTACATGTGTAGCAGAAAATGTCTTTATTGTTTTTACATCTTCTGGACATCTCTATTTTCTATATGTATTTACACCTGCAGTTTATAAATAAAAGTCGCAATATCAATATTGAAAATGTTAACACAATCAACGACATCCAAAATCTATGACACAATCTACAAATAACACAAAGATTTGTATTTAAACTTTATTCTGCTACCAAAAAACTTCTATTGTTCAATTGACAAGAACCCACAAAAGGTACCTTTATATGCTCAGACAGTGCTGTCTGTGGATTTCAGACAGTTCTGTCTCAGTATTTAGAACAGTTTTGTCTACAAATAAAGTCTGAAATTAACAATCTGTTTTATCATCGTATCTTTTTTATTACCTTATTCACGAAAATTGGTGTAAAGTTTGTTGCACGAAAAATGTTATGAAATGCTGTGACGCCTGAAACATGCTCTAAATTAGTCGATTTTGAAAAAAAATCACTGGGTGAATAAAAAAAATCCTGACGTGTTGGGCTAAAATGGACATCAGATTTGAAATCAGCATACAAAAATTGTACAAAACCACCCTCAGTGGATATCAGCACAAAAAATGTGTTGACCAGTGTAATTAATCATGTCAAAAGCATTTTGCAGATCTAATACAAGCAGAGTAACTTGGATCGTACTGAGAACTCAAAAATTTTATAGCATCCTAAACAATGCAGTCCTGACTGATTTAAAGGCTTTGCAGTTGCGTTTTTGGATGACTAGTTATTTCATCTTCCACTTAATGAACAGGATTAACAATGAATGTATTTTCAGACGTTCATTAAGTCTTGCAGATTGTATAGTTTAAGAGATGGATATAAGGCCAGAAACCAGTCAACCGACGACAATTTTTTCTTGGTGAATAACATTTTACTCAATATCTTGATTGTTGTTATTATCTTTACTACGGTTTCATTCAAGTATTTAAAACGTTTATTTGAGAAATATGTAGATCAGTTCCAAGCATAAATTGTATTCTTGTAACCAGCAATCACTTTTAGAACCGACCCTTTTTAGTTATGATGGTAATAAGTACAGTAACCGCCACTTAATTGGACTCTCCAAGGGAAACAAATATTTGTTCGAGTTAACGGGAGCTCGTCTAATCTGGATTGCTCGATAACACAAAAATTATACGTTTCAAGATAAAAATCCTAGTTTACGTGATTGAAGAGAGCGAAGGAAGGAATGTAATCTGAAGGCAATATTATTAATGCATTGTAAAACGTAAATGTTTTTAAATCCTGTCTTAAGATGAAAATACACAGGTAGCACACTTAAAAAACTCCTTGAAAGTTTCAGAAAGAACTAATCATCTATCAGATGATTACTTCTTCTACAGATCGACAGAAGTAATCACCGATTGATATTGAAGTTAACCATGCAAATAACGACAATTCTTTAGTTGATAAAAAGGTATATATGAGAACTAAGAAGGAGGTATTTATTTATTTTTTTATTTACGAACATTTATTGAAACGTTTTTATCCTGTATAAATATACAGGATAAAAACGTTTCAATAAATGTATAATTAAAAAGTAATGTATACAAATACTGTTATCAACACGTGTCCTGTTAAAAAATCCAAAAAAAATCTGTAAAACAATAAGAACCTGATAAAAACTAGAATCTATGATCTTTTAAAATATCTTTAAGATTCATTTCTGTTTATTTGCTTCTGAGTTCTAGTGGGAGATCATTAAAAACAATAGCTCCCATGTAACGAATTGGCTGTCTCCCATATTCCAATTTGACTTTTGGGACGTAGACAAATAGATTTTTTTTCCCCCGTGTTCACTTTCGTGTTTGATAATCCAAAATAGTTTTCGAATAATGGTTTAACATTTCCAAGTAAAACGTTCCTGACAAACAGGCAAACTGTTTACCACAATCCATGATGTTGATGTTAGGATTGACATGTTGACCATCTGCCACAATTTCTCGAGCACGTCTTTCGAAGGACGCGATTCGTTGAGCCTGACTTTTATTGTGAATAGGTTTCAGTATACAACAATATGTAAACAACGGAAAGATGACGGCGTTGACGACCGAGAGCGCAGCACTCATAGTAAGAAAGGTCCTAATTTTGTATATAAACGTAGTCTTGTCGACATTTTCTTAAACGTTTTGTCAAAATACGAATTCAAGTTCAGTGTGTGGTCGATTTCTACTCCAAGATACTTGTAACGATTTACCACATTGACTTTTTGGTCATTTATCTTGATCACAATATCTCTCTGCTGCAGATTTATCCTTTTGGACGTGCCAAATAGTAACACTTCAGTTTTTCCTGGTTTCAAGTTTAACAACAATTCGTTTTCAGTGAACCAGTTTTAAAGGTTATGTAGATCGTAATTAAGAAGACGTTCTACTTCATCCAGACGTTTATTTTCACAAAAAATAACAGTATCGTCAGCGTATATTACTACTTTTGAATGAACCAGGTTTTCAGTAAGATCATTGAAAAATATAATGAAAAGCACATGGTCCCAAAATGGAGCTTTGCGGTACACCCGTGAATACTGGCCTTTTTTTCGACATGACCCCAACAAAACACGTACGTATGTGGCGGTCGAAGAGGTAGCTTTTAAACCAGTCCAGTTCTTTTTCTCGTACACCGTAACATTCGAGCTTTTCAATCAGTTTTCCGTGTGCTATGGTGTCAAATGCCTTACTAAGGTCAATAAAGCAGGCGTTTTGTCTACTTTCTGTGGATGTCAAGTTGAAAATTCATAATCGATGTTCGTGATTAGGCTTGTTATTTGTATTTGTCCCTGCAGTGCAAAAAGTAAAATTTTTGAATTTCCCTGTTTTATATTAGAAATATTATTCATCCCTTCATCTGGATAAGCTTAAATTTTATAATAATGAAAACATTAACTTCCAATTTTACTCACCATAGGCTACTGGTAGCAGCCCCAGTGTTCGATCTTAACTTAAAGTTTGAAAAAAAAATATCTGGCAATAATAATATAAGAAGAGGATTTAGAACATTTCTTTAGCAGTACACACATATTTTCCATTTTTCTACATTTTCTATTTCTTTAAGTTGCATTCATTTTTGTAGACTTTATTCAATGCAACTAGGAAAGGAATGTTAAAAAACACATTAAAATAGGGGTAGTGTACATCTGCTTTTACTCTTGCCCAGACCATTCATCGCCGCACGACACTTAAACTGCAGACTTTTTTTGTTAGGCAAATTTACTATGTACGCGCAGGTGATTTCGATACTTACATGACACAGTGTTACACAATAGCCCTCTATCCGACCACAATGCCACAATTACTCTTTTGGTTTTTGATGACATTAGTGAACTCTATTACCCAGGTCTGGAATAAATGAAAACCCCTCAGTACAGTATACTGAAAACCTTGACTTCTCTCCCCTTTGCTCGGGTCTTTCATAAATATGTATTTTTCGGAGGCATTAATGAGCCCACTGTTTACGAGGAGTGTTTTAAATGAAAGAACCAAGTATACTGAAGGTAAAGAGAATTGTAAATATATTGTGAAATAAAAACTACAATAATTTCCGGTTCAACACGTTGTACAAAAAAGAAGGGTTCAAAATTCTCTATACACTCGTACATTTGAACAAGTACATTATTAACTAAATGAAAAAAAGGAACCCAATCTGCTTTAAGATGAGAATACAAATCGTATATTAAAATTGGTCTAAAAAGCTGCACCACAAAAACATCATCTATTTCAAAAGATCTTTTTGTAGAATTTATGAACCTAGCAATTGATGTGTTGATTAAAAGGTTTCTGGTGAAAGAGTACAGCTAGAAATGGTTTTATACAAAAAATAACATTAATTAGATTTTTTAAAAGAAGGTTTTGGGAGGGAGGTATTGGAATTCGACTCTAAAATGATTGAGTATTGCACCACTTTTGTCCAGAGGAGTGTTTTCATGTACATTCCCAGAATGCTGAACAAAAAACTAACAGAAACACAAGGTTTTGTAATAATTTTTATGAGAGGTTAAGTAAAAATACGAAACAAAGAGGATGGGTACCCCAGTACTTTTGTATTATCTTTTTAACTGCTTTCTTAATTAACCTCAGTTTAACCATTTTACAAAAAAATTATCAAACTGAGGCATTAACATAAGAAACTGTTGGTTAAACTAGAAGATAAAAAGGAAGTGTAAAGTAAGTAAGAGTTAATTCGCTAGAGTGACAAATTCCTTATCATGGCCTATTCCTTGAAAAATTCCAATATTTTTGTAAAATTAAAAGGAGAGTGTGTTTGNAAAGAAGATTTTGGGAGGGAGGTATTGGAATTCGACTCTAAAACGATTGAGTATTGCACCACTTTTGTCCAGAGGAGTGTTTTCATGTACATTCCCAGAATGCTGAACAAAAAACTAACAGAAACACAAGGTTTTGTAATAATTTTTATGAGAGGTTAAGTAAAAATACGAAACAAAGAGGATGGGTACCCCAGTACTTTTGTATTATCTTTTTAACTGCTTTCTTAATTAACCTCAGTTTAACCATTTTACAAAAAAATTATCAAACTGAGGCATTAACATAAGAAACTGTTGGTTAAACTAGAAGATAAAAAGGAAGTGTAAAGTAAGTAAGAGTTAATTCGCTAGAGTGACAAATTCCTTATCATGGCCTATTCCTTGAAAAATTCCAATATTTTTGTAAAATTAAAAGGAGAGTGTGTTTGAAATATTATTTTTGTTTATTTGAATTGGCTGTGATATTCCAGTATGAGTGACCTGAACATCCACATTTAGGACCACAAAAACCCATTGAGAAGGAGAAGAGGATAGGTGAAAGAGCGAAACAAAAATATTCGACTGGGTGCTGTAGTCAGGCTGTTGTAACTTTCAGCAGTGAAAAAACCCCACCTAATACCTAATACTTTATTTGACATCATTCAAAAACTTTCCCTGGACGCTCAGGTATCTAATTTGTTTGCATTACATCTGCCGATAAATTTTACATCATTTATAAAGTTACAAAGAACTATAAACATCACTGTACTTTCAAGAATATTCCTTTCAGAAAAAGCGCAGTTTTCATAGGAAAAATTTAAGGTAGCCTTTTAAAAAGTGAATTCCGTGAAAAAATGTTTGTCGATTTGATGAACTTTAATTACATTGAATTTCCAAGTGAATTTTGCTAAAGTTGCTTATTGGAAGTTAATTTCTGTTTGTGTTCTCTGAAAGAAGAGCGAGTGACGTTAACTCGGTAATAAACTTCTTTGCTAATAGGGAAAATGAAAACACTACTGTTATGTCCGATTAATGTAATGAAAAGCCTTTTAAGTTTGACATTTTTAAAGACATCGAAGAGCATACTATCCTGAATATTCTTTGTCATTGCAAAGTGAAAAACTGCAAATTAACTGTCTAATTTATAGACACAGTTTGCAAGGAAAGACATTCATATTTGTGCAAACCTAAGGCCTACGTTTAACAACTCAATAAGTTTTATAAAATACCTCCGTTGCAAAGCAATAATAGCTGGTGTTGGCTTGAATTCGTTCCATTTCCATTATTTTCTTATTAACTCTCATCTCTATTTTTTTGTTTCATATTTTCTTTTTTTTAAACATATAATAAATAACGCTTTATTTGTTGCTTCTTGAAGTTCTTCAGTAAGGTTTCTAATCTTTTTTTTTTTTTTAGTTTTAACGTCATTTTCCCCCAGCAATTGGGGCTCAGACGGTGCCCTTCAGAGGGACTTTGGCAGTGAGGAATTTCTTGGCCGGATGCCCTTTCTGACGCCAACCATTGGCTTTTTCTTTTTGCAAAGTTACAAATTTTCCTCGACAGCGCGGGGAATCGAACCCGAAACTCTTGGTTACTGTGCAGTTGTACTAACCATTAAGACACGGCTCCTCATAAGGTTTCTAATCTCCCTGTTGCTAAAACAGAACCTTCTTTGAAACACCCTCAGAAAATCCTTATCAACATTATCTCTACATCCAATTGCCAGATGATATCATTCTGTTTTCCAGCACTGTTCTTTGCAAGAATCTATCAGCTCCTCATAATGCTTTTCTTTCCATTCTTCTGCTTCTTCTAGATTTTCTTCCCTGCAACAGTGAACCCATTATTGTGATACATTTTTTTCCACTGCTCCAAAAAATGACCTCCGCCCGTTGAAAGGTCAGCACAACCGGGAATACTCACTTAGAATTACTATCTGCTTCTCCTTTCCATTGTATTTGATTTTGTTATTTCTAATAGTGCTTCTCCCTTTTTTATGAAAAATTATCTTCTCTCTTTTTTCTATTGTTAGATTCTTTATATCATTTATCTTTGAACCATTGTTTGCAAGAACTTCACAATTGCCCTTAGCATTGGTTATTCAACCCCAGTGGACACGCAGATAGAATTTGCCACGTTTCAATACATTCCCACTTTGCACTTATGCTTATCTGATATCTTCCACTTCGACAGGTTTGCTGGCAACTGTAACACATCATATGTTGGTCATATAAGGAAGTTGAATCGTGCAGGATTCCAATTTCATAATTCCTTCCAGAACAATTTTCGTTCCACAACTTTCTCTTCCCATCTTAAATATCTTGCTGAGAATATTTCACCAGAGGCAGGTACCGTCTTTACTGTTCCTTCCTTCTCACTTCACTAATTACTGCATCTCAGAGCTTATCCTTATTATTGCATTTATAAAAGTGTTTGAATCCTTTTATTCCTTATCCTGCTTTTTGAAGATCTAACTATATCCTGATGTTTTACCTTGCTAATGGTCTCATCCACTTGATCTTCTGCACTTCACTTTGAGAATGTACGAACTGAGGGTGGATTTTATCTTATCTATTTATCTTCTGAATATCCTTCTCTACAATTGATGTGATTGGTAAAATTACCTGGTTTTCCCTCCGTAATGGCAGTGTTGTCACGATGTCGCGAAAGCCTAAATCATTTGCTATTAAAAACATAACATCTTCGCTCTATGCGTTCCACTCATGTAGCAGCTACTTCATGCATCAGTAATAACCATTCTAATCTTGGCACAATCCGAGTCGAAAATACTAGACTTTACACTTGTCGCTCAGTTTAATCCTTCTTTCACCTGCTCGTGAATCTCAGTTCCTCCGTGTCAATAGTTACAACCATTCCATCTAACAATTCAAGTAAACTTTTTTGATTATTCTTAAACATTCTTTTTGCCACGCACGACTCTTTGTTTCAATTCTTCGATGATCGTTATGCGATCTTTTTTTATTGAAATTATATTTAGCAATTAGCCTTTTTTTGTATTTTCATTTTTGAAATTACGTTTTTTCAAAGTTTTCCAATATATTTTCTAATTTCATTAATTTGACCACATAATCGTTTCTTCCACCTTAGATCATTTGTTTCTTCTAGGTGTTTCTTATTTTTAATTCCTACCGATTTTCTTACAGTATNTCTATTTATCTTCTGAATATCCCTCTCTACAATTGATGTGATTGGTAAAATTACCTGGTTTTCCCTCCGTAATGGCAGTGTTGTCACGATGTCGCGAAAGCCTAAATCATTTGCTATTAAAAACATAACATCTTCGCTCTATGCGTTCCACTCATGTAGCAGCTACTTCATGCATCAGTAATAACCATTCTAATCTTGGCACAATCCGAGTCGAAAATACTAGACTTTACACTTGTCGCTCAGTTTAATCCTTCTTTCACCTGCTCGTGAATCTCAGTTCCTCCGTGTCAATAGTTACAACCATTCAACCATCTTCCAGGAATTTTTTCCGGGTTTTCCTTTATAGTTTGGATATCATCTCCAGCGATTGTAAATTGTATCACCTTTTGTTTTTCTTTGACTCGAGTAAAACGTCTCGATTTTTTTGCTTTGAATTTCATCCTTGTCTAGACAATTGATTCATCCAGTTTCGCACACTGTCTTTGTATCAAGTACATATTTTGCTAAAGCAGCTATACCTGTTTTAAATTCATTCCTACATTTGTTGACCATTAAAGCATTTCCATGTCAAGTACTAAAAGTACAATAGAAATCGTACACCCTGCCGCTATTACCAACTCAAACCCTTGTCTATTTGTGGTATACTCTTCAGTTAAAAATCTAATTAAAAATTCATTATAATATTTCATTACCATATTTTGCTGTTCTTTTGGAAACCAGAAGAATTTCCATAGCTTTTCAGTTGTTGCTTGTGGCACAGTACCATTTTAATTGGTAAAAATAAATGGAATAATATAACCATGTGCAACAATAACTTTTTTGAGCACCATATCTTTTCTTAAAATTTTAAGAAACGTAGAATTTTTTACAGGCGTTATTTTTCCTGTGATCACTTTAATTTAAGACAGGAAGTTACAGAGAAAGACGCTATATGATTTAGTTTAGATAAAGAGTAACAAATCTGGAGAAGTTCATTCCTTCTTTCTTCGGTAGAAAATATAATACGAGCTTTGTATGCACACCTCTATGCATTTCCTTTGTAGGCGTTTTTTGTCAACTTTAAGAACTTCTCCACTTATTTTCTATGCATTTTTATAGGCGGTGAAGATGCATTGAAAAAGGTGGATACCACAATGCCAAGCTAAATTACCATCAACACCGGCACACACCAGGAGGAGAAATCGGCCAAGAAACATCATATGGTTTAACCCACCATTTAGCAAAAATGTGTCTGCCAACGTCACACGCAGATTTCTGAACCTAGTTGATAAACATTTTTCACCACCGAGCCGTCTACACAAGCTTTTCAATCGCAACAACACGAAAGTGAGCTATAGCTGCACTGATAATGTTGGGAAAATCATCAACTCCCACAATAAAAAGAAAGCATCGATTAATCCATCAGAGAAGTAACCATATAACTATATATATACATATATATACATGTTATGAAGCTCGCAGTACAGTCATTTTGAATTATTTTTGTATGGATTTTATCAACTAAATGGTAATTACTAATGTGTGAAGCCTGATCATTTATTTATTGTTTTTACTACTTCTACCTTGCAGAGACGAGGAATTCATTTTCCGTTGTTTGTGTGATGAATTTAAGAAAGTATGAATGTGAGTATCTCTCTCGAAACAGATTTCGGATGTTCACTAAATCTTCTTACGTTTATACATTTTCCTTGGGTCATAGATTAGCAATTGATAGGAAATATTTTTTTTAATAAGAAAAGTAATCTTAACATTTACGCATTGTGCTTTTTCTGACTGGTCAATTAAATTAAAAACTTAGACAATTGCTTGTTAGGATCCTTGGAATACATAAAAATGAGTGGCAAATTAGAGATATGGAAATTGACAGTATTTTTAGTAATTACTTAGTAACTTGTGTTTGGTCATCAAACGACAGTGGTAGTAAAATATCTCAAATAACATATACATCTTTATTACATAGTGGTAAATCTCAAGGAATAACAATTATTCATCTAAAGTCGCCAAGTTGTTTTACTCTATAAATTTTTAATTTTTTAAATCAATTTTAGTAATTTCTTTATTTAATTAATTGTTATATTAGTTTTTGTTGATTAATTTTCAAATAATTTTATTACTTTTATCAATTTAGTTAATATTTCATTAAAACTGAGTAGTTTTACTTTCGAATTGTGATTTTTAAAAGAATTGATCAATAGACTTGTTAAAAATTTAATGGACATCCATCTACAGGTGAAGATGAACATGTCTCTCAGTGAGGGCCAAGTAATTTGGTTGATTTAGATTCAAACCTACGCATAGCTTAAGCCATAACCTAATAAATCGTTTTTCAATCAAACATTTTGTAATAAACAACCAGTCCTTGAAGTTGTTTGAAATATCTAAGATTTTAATCTTTAAATTTGCTTTTGAGTTACTTAATTCTTAGCACGTGAACAAAGAGGTGTCAGCACTTCCTAGTGAAAACCCTAGGAAGTTCCGACACCTAAAAAATTTTTGATTAAACTGGTAGGTTAATAAACCCCTTTCCAAATAACAGAATACAGTGCTATTTTAATAAAACCTGTTACTAATGTAGCTTGAGGTTTTATTTCAACGAGAAAAAAAAGTGAAAAAGAAAATTGGTCTTTATCGATTTTAGTAGGATATATAGGATATAGAAAGGTTTTTTTTGGGGAGGGGGGGGGTAATTTGCCCTAAATCCATAAATATCAAAATACTAGACTGTCACATCTCAGAGATTGGTAGGAAATTATGGCCTTTATTTTCCAAATTCAGCTACATTTTTTCTCATTACTGCTTTTAGCATGGTCTCTTCACTCTTAGAATCATAGCCATAAAAGCATTGTTTGTTGATGACAAGACAGGCTTTTGCATTGATGAGGCCTCTTTCACTGTCTGACCTTTTCAAACAAAGTCGGTCAGCATTCTCTTTCTTATGAAACATGCAGTACGTTGTTAATAGCTTTCTTGTCTTTCTATCAATCTGTTCCAGTTTATTAGACTTTCAATAATAATATCTGAGCTATATCTAATTAAAAACACTGTTCTGGAATTAATAGCCGAGTTAATATTCCTGCTCTTTAGTTTCGATTTTTATTTTTTTATTTTTCTCCACCTGTACTCGTTAGTTATGAGTTCTTTTAATCTGGTAGTTTTTATGTTATATGCTGCAAGAACTTCTAGATACTTGTATCCATCCATTATATCAATCTCCTTTATCACTTCTCCTGCTGTTAAATCAATACCTTCACATTTAATAACATTTCCCCTTTTCATAACCAAAACTACACATTTGTTTATTCCTAACTCAATACAGATGTACTAAAGATCCTCATTGTGTTTACGAACACATTTAACTCTTTTTCATTTTCCCCCGACGAGCTACAGGTCATCTATGAATAAACTATGGTTAATGGTAAGTTTTCCTTTTTTTCTTGCCCATACCCTGCTTTAGTTTTATTCAATATAAAAGAGAGTGGGATGAAGGTCAAGACAGAGAGTAAAGGTAAAAGACCTTTGCCCTGGAAAAATCTATGCTTCATTTTAACTTTACCAAAAGAAACTCTGCCTTATATTAAATGTGTTTTCCAATCTTCCATACTATTTCCAAGTAACTTCTGGATGTTCTTAGCTTCTTGGGAAATGTCTTAACATTTCAGTATCCACGAGTGTGGAACCATGTAAAAAGCTTTTCGATAACCTATTTATCACATTCCTAGATTTTGGAGCATCTCTGTTTTCAGATTTTAATGATTATTTTATCTATTATTAGCTGATCTCTGATTTCATGTGAATTCTTTCTGCATGCTTTTTCCCTTTGGGAACCTGGTTTATATTGTCTAGAATGGAGAGAAAGTATTCAGAAAGTATGGCGATAGAGACTTACCACATAATGGATAAACCTGTTATTGCCCTAAAGCGGTCACCTCGTTAACCAAGCTTATATCTTTGATTCTTAACCACTAGTGCCTTTAGTCAACCAAGGTGGTGCTTCTTAACTTGTCAAACAATCGTTAAACAATGTCATTAGGATTGGATGAAGTGATAAATTGCTTTTTATCCAATATCCCTGTACGCCATCTGGAACTGGTGACTTACGGTTTGCACGTTTAATGAGTTGTTTTCTCATCATTTCTTACGTGGTGCTAAAATCCTGTTGTTTAAGTTGAGATATTAGTGAATTCTTCCTCTGCACTCTCTACTCACTGTGCTTCTTGTTTGTGTTTAATATCTCATTCCCAGACTCCTCTCCAAAGGTTGTTGCTTTTGTTCAGCATCTAGGATAGCAACATTACCCCTTTCCATTCCATCTAACAATTCAAGTAAACTTTTTTGATTATTCTTAAACATTCTTTTTGCCACGCACGACTCTTTGTTTCAATTCTTCGATGATCGTTATGCGATCTTTTTTTATTGAAATTATATTTAGCAATTAGCCTTTTTTTGTATTTTCATTTTTGAAATTACGTTTTTTCAAAGTTTTCCAATATATTTTCTAATTTCATTAATTTGACCACATAATCGTTTCTTCCACCTTAGATCATTTGTTTCTTCTAGGTGTTTCTTATTTTTAATTCCTACCGATTTTCTTACAGTATTGGCCGAAGCTTTGAAAATAAGATTGTATTTAAGAAGGTCAGAAGACTCTAGATAAGGTAAAACTTTATTTGTTTTAGAAGTTATTTCTTTTTGTCTTTTCCTACCGATATAACTCTGATTCAACGGAGTGGCATTATTCTCGGAATTCAATTCTTTAACTGGTAAGCTAAAAACCTTTATATCGTCTTCCGTTGTCCCTCATTTTCTTGATGGTGTTCTCAGGGTTCCAAAGTTCTCTTTCTAACGCTTTGTCAGAGATTATTTCACTTTCTTCTGTGTCAAACAGATGGCTTATCACACTGCCTTCTCCCTTCCCACTTTCACTTGGCTCGATAGTATTTGCAATTTTGTCTGAAGCCAAAGATCCATTTTTAATTTTTGACACAGTTTCCCGTTTTAGTTCTTCAATGTCTAATTGACTTATCTAATCAATCACTTTCATAACTCGTTCATGACCGGCTAATTTCTTTTGCTCAAATCGAACACAACATATTCTTTCCAGATGTTAAGTTTCCTCCGCCTTTATCCTCTTTCCGTGGGATCACGTTTGGGCTAACATTTCATCACAATTTTATTCAGTTATTTTGTTCAGTTGGTACTTTTTCCTTCGTTGTAGTAGTAACAGGATGACAATCGATCCAATGCTGCTGATCTATGTGACACCTGCCGGAAGAGAACTTTTCATTTGAGGGAGCCCCAGCGCCATTTAGACTGTGAATGGTGCTGGAGCCTCAGATAAAAGAGCTTCTTCGGCAGGTGTCAAATGAATCATTCGTTACAATTTTGGTTAATATCAAACATTCAACTCATAAAGAGGGTGGTTTGTGAAAGGTTTTCCTTCTCGAGTGCTTTTTTCCGTGACATCATCACTGGGGAGTTGCCAATCAAGGCCAAAGAGTACCGCCTATCCATGACCCAGACTTAAGCCAATCAGTCGCCAGCCTAATATTTCAAGGTTCTGAGGTTGGCTAACAGGTGCTACACCTTGCCACAACTACCTGGAGGTAGTTGTGGCAAAGTGTAACCTCATTTGCCCACATCGAAACTTCACAACCGGATAAAGTTTTATGTCAATACCCAGGACTTATATTTATCAATATCGCCAGCATCATTATTACTATTATTATGATTATTATTATTATTATTATGATGATGATGATGATGATGATTATTATTATTATTATTTTTATTATTATTATTATTATTATTATTATTATTATTATTGACGGCTAATAACGA
>RDPX01000028.1:289221-308062 GCA_003991215.1 Morbakka virulenta | reverse complement strand
TTCTTTCGGGAGATGGATGAAAATGCAACAGAGAGATCAGTACAGTGGGTTAAGGGTGGTTTCCTTGCAAAAAGCACAGAGGCGTTTGTGTTTGCTGCTTAAGAGCAAGCATTGAGAACAAGGTTGTCGCAGTCGAAATGGGATGGTGGTGTTAGTCCTATGTGTCGCATCTGCGGAATGGAATCTGAGTCAGTTTTGCATGTTGCGTGTGGGTGTAAGATACTGGCTCAGAAGGAATACAAGAGGCGACATGATAGGATGGGATTGAGAATATATTGGTAACTGTGCAAGACGTATGGTTTGAAGAGGTGCCTGACAAACTTAGAAAGAGTGAAGATGGTAGGTTTGAAGTTTTGTAGGATAGATCAGTGGAGACAATGCAACAGGTGGAGAGTAATCGTCCAGATGTTGTTGTTGTTGACCGCACTGAGAAGAGATGGCTAGTTGGGGATTTTGCTGTGCCTTCCGATCGAAATGTGACAGCTGAGGAAGAAGAAAAGGTCACTAAGTATTCTCCCTTGGCCCAACAAATCCGGAAGTTACACAGCGTATCTACCAGCATTATCCCAATCGTTGTGGGAAGCTTAGGAGTGGTGACGAAGCGGTTGGAGCGCAGTTTGAAAGAGTTGGGCATCCCTGATGTCTTGGGTGGACTCCAAATATCTACCATCATTGGAACCACCAACATATCGAGGAAGGTGCTTAACCTCTAAAGCTACTGGTCGGTAGCCGAGGTTCAGTTTTGTCGTCTGACAGGTGGATACCATCTCCCTGTGCGGGCCAATGACATGCAACTTTTCGCAGGTCGGCTACTGTAGGTTTTGAAACAAACTGGGAAGCTAATGTTAACGCAAATGGGAGAAATATAACCCTTTCATTAATACTCTTAAATAAAGATACTCTAGTGTCACATTTGTAAATTTTTTCATAGGAATCTGTGGTCAGTATTGTGTCTCTGACAAAAATGTGCAGCTCTGTGGAGATGAATATTACAAACCAGTATTGTCTTGTGTCTCAACTCTCAGTATCATTATTCTTTGTAGTTTATTGTTTTGTTGTCGCAACAAGCCATTGAAAAATCCTGGTCTTCTCTCTTATTAGCCTCCACATACCACCTTTCTTAACAAAGCTATTGTAATTTTCGCGCACTGTATTTTTGCAATATATTCATTACTAATCAGTGTTATTAATAAGATTATTTTCTTGTTGTAATTAGGACAGCCATTGTAAACTACCAGTTACTACAAGGTTTGACAATGTTTCAAAAAGTTAGAACCCCCCCCCCCCCCACAAGACATGATTATTTATTATACTATTTTACTCTTATTGATATTATCTATATTTGTTTGGTATTGTTATTATGTTCGTGGAATGCTTATAATTAAGTGTAAAGCAGTATGTAAAAGGCCAGATAAATATCCAATGTATACGCCGTGTTGGGGGCTTAAAAATTTGCAGTTGACCTTAGCTAAGAATTTGGGACTCACAAATTTGAATCTTTTGGAAATTTTTACATTGTTGTTGTTTTGTCTTTTTTGTTTATTGCACCTTGTAATCTAATACTGTACCTGTCTTAAAGATCTGATTTTGCTTAGTCCCTTTACAATAATATATGACAAGAAATAAAATGTTAATACTAATTAGATAAAAATTCAGTTCACTTAGATTTGATATCAAAAAAATTTGAAATGTCTACAAAGTGAAAATATTTTATTTTTTCAGCGAATATGAAGAAAGGCAGTTGTATACTTTAATTTGGCAGGTGTCTGTCTTTTTCTGCTTTGCGTGATCTTGCAGAACAGAGTAGAAAATAATCTGTGTCATGCGGGGAAAACCAGAAGGAATTTTGCTTTACTTGCAAAACGTAAGGGTTTAAATATAAGAATATGATTTTTTTTAATGGCATCCAAGACTTAATTTTATTAATCTTGTTCTTTTGTAAGCTTAAACGATTATTTAGAAACTGGCTTAAGTGGATTGTCTTTCAGCTTGTATCGAGTACTACATACAATTAAGTCTAGAAAAGGACGATTTTACTTACCTTTGACATCCAGCAAAATAGATCAACTTTTTGTTAAAAAGAGAAAAGGTAGTGTATTTTTCAACTTAAATTTTGATGTCTTAATTCCCTTATAGATGAAACTAAATCTTCATTACTGGTCTGCTTCAATCGTGTTCATTTCTATTTACAAAAGGTTTTGCTATCTGAGAAGAAACTTAAATCCTACTCTAAATGTATTCCTCATTTGAATTTAAAAATCTCGATCTTCTGCAACTTTGTTATAGCGGAAGAAAATTCAATGTTACCTACTAACTTTGAGTGAGCTAGAATATTATTTTCTAATTCACGTTCCTACAAAAACAATTGGTTTACTCAAAACATTTATTTTAATTTAAAGAAATTATAAAATTAATTTTTATTAGACGAATAGAAATGAATTCAGTAGAGGTACAGGATATGTTATTTTTCTAGGAGTGAAAGAGAGGCAAGACTGACATGGTTTGGCCATGTTTTGAAAAGAGATGAAGAGTATGACAAAAAGCGTTGGGAATGTAGCAAAAAGAAGAAAGGAATGTTTGTGGACACGGTGTAGAATAAGAGGCAGGTGAATGTAACGGAAAAGGAATCTAGAAGACATGATTCAATGGAGGCTTATCATTCACAGTGGCAATCCTTGATGAAAAGATGCTGAAGGAAGAAGAAAAGAAAGTCACATCACAATTTAGTCCAAATGGTGTTGAAAATATTAAAAAGGACTACTAGTTAATTATCTCAATATATGATGAGTTGTGAGTCAGTTTCAACAAGGCTGTTGAAAAGTAAAAGGAATGATAAGACCTGCTTCCTTGATATTCGTTTATTAAACATAAATTGTGTAGATTTATTTCTTGCATCATTCTTCTATTATTATGTTTTGGTAAACAGTTGATTACTTTACTTTTACAAAAAAACTTTTAACATATGCTTTCTGTCTAGAGAACTGTTCTTACTGGATACGATTTTGCTTTTAATCCTGTGAAGGTAAAAGGAAAGCTGTACAAGACAGTAGTAAGACCAGGTATGATATACGGAATGGAGAGGCTTCCCCTAACTAGTGGTCTGGACAGATACTTACAGACAGCAAAAATTCTTATGCTCAGCTGGTCACTGGGAGTTACAAGGAAGGACAAGATAAGAAACTAAAGAATCCGGGGAACCATTGGATTGTGTAAAGGAAGACACAGAGGAGAAAAAATATGAAGCATGAAGATGCGTATAACCGAAAGTAATGGAAAAAGTCAATTTGCTGCGGCGACCCTTGACGAGAGAAACCGAATGAAGAAGGAGAAAGTCCCTTTTTGGTATTTTTACTTCCTAATCTTTTATTGGACATGTGATTTCCAAGGCCTGAAACATATGATTTGCTTTATAGTTTTGTAGAAATACTGTTCGATTTTTCAATTCTGTGATCTTTTCTAATTTTACAGGTTTTATTAATGTCCTGTTACCAGCACATTTCTCTGGTATTATTTTATATTGATAATTGAAGTAGAATGAATTTATTACTTCCTAATTTAATCAAATTTTCAAACGACTAAAGTCTTTAAACTCATGAAAATGAGACAGTTGGCTTTCTTGAAAACAGTGGTGATAATTATCTCGACTCTTGTCGTTAAATCCTCTTTTTATTAAAGTTCTTTGTTTGCTGGTATTTTTTTATTATATTAATTGTTAGTTCAGTTTATCCATTTTCTGTCAGTCACTGACCAGCTGTTTCAATCAGAAACTTTGATTGGAATGAAAATGAAGCAAAGAAGGATAGTTCCTAATTTTCCTTTCGTTTATATATATATATATATATATATATAGAATTGGAGGGAAACACTCAGAAAACTTTAGCCAAAGATGGAACTGGCTGATTAAATAACAATAATGGGACAATCCACACATGAACAATCCACACCACAACACAAAGGACAACACAACGAAAAACATAAGAATGAGCTATCCGCAGAATGAAAGAAAAATAATGAGGTATGAAGGATAGAACTATGGTGAAGCGGTATGAAAAATTTAAAATGATAGATGACTAAGAATTAAATAGATATCATGGATCTTCAGTCGATTACCATGTCAACCACTTCGGGCATTTAAAATGTATAATAATGAATAATGTATAATATAATATAATATATTTTAGTTTCAATTAATCAATTTTGATTGCCAACGAAATATTTTTAAAAAATCAATATTACGTTTAATTTATTTGCTTTTTCTCCATTTTACGTGTGTATGTATGTATATATATTTTTAATAACATTTTGAAGCAAGAGATTTTGGAAATTATGAAACCAACAGTTATCATCTTTGCTAACAACGTAAAAAGAATTCTCATAGATGTAGTCGTGGATTCCTGACCAATGTAACTGGGACTTAAACACGTCCATCGTCCATAGCACCATAAAAGGAGATAATAATGGCCCCAAATTTGTCTTTGGGTTAGGTACGGTCATTTTAGCTGCATTTATGTAAGATTGCATTACTTTTTCAATTCTTTTTGTGGAAATCAGGATAACTGGTCTTGTAGAATGTGATTTGAGGAAGGTAAAGGATTAAAATGAAACTGTCGTTTATGACTTGCTACACTATAAACAGCAAACAAAGTGTTGTGAGTTAAGTGGTGTTGCAGTGTGGAGTTTTTGTATTTTATGAAATGATGCTATTTGAGCCAAATTACATGTCTCAATTATTTAACTCAAGCCTCCGACCTAAAGCATTTGAGGCAGTTGTAACTTTGTGATTTGAATTGGGTACGCTGAATAAGGTTGTATGCATTAAGCGAAATCTCCTTGTTAAGCCTAATTTNGTATGTATGTATATATATTTTTAATAACATTTTGAAGCAAGAGATTTTGGAAATTATGAAACCAACAGTTATCATCTTTGCTAACAACGTAAAAAGAATTCTCATAGATGTAGTCGTGGATTCCTGACCAATGTAACTGGGACTTAAACACGTCCATCGTCCATAGCACCATAAAAGGAGATAATAATGGCCCCAAATTTGTCTTTGGATTAGGTACGGTCATTTTAGCTGCATTTATGTAAGATTGCATTACTTTTTCAATTCTTTTTGTGGAAATCAGGATAACTGGTCTTGTAGAATGTGATTTGGGGAAGGTAAAGGATTAAAATGGAACTGATTGTAAAGGTAAGTGGTCTATCAGTTGAAGGGAGACTGTAAAAGAGCAATAGTCGACAAAAGTGTAAGATCTAGAAAAAGAAATGCGAAGTTAGAAATAGTCTTAGTGAATTTGTAAGATTAGTGCAAGTCATTTACAAATATTCCATCTGAGAAAAGGCAGTGGCTTCAGTTACGCCATCAATGAAATTTTTATTTAAGTTGAATAAAGCCTGTCATACGAGTTGTCGATCTGCTTTCCAGGATGAGAAGTAAAAAATAAAGATACATTTACGCTACCTTTGCTTCCTATAGTCTATTACTGCATTACATGATGCATAATTCAATACAAAATTACTGCAAGATACGACAAGTTTAAGTGGTCTTAAAATTTCCAGGAAAGTAATGGATTTTCTGGTTTATAAATCTGGGGTACCAAATAGAATTTTGAAGTGGGAGGATTAGTGTTTATTAGTCTTCAGGCAGGTGGTGACAAGTTGGAAGAATCAGAAAAAGAGATTTGCCCTTTTATTCTATACATGTGATTTATATTCTAATACTAAGAAAATATCACCGTTCTAATATTCTACTAATATACATTTTCTTATAAATCTACTCATTTAAACTGGCCTGAATATATGTATATGCATGAACTTTATTTTCTAGTACAAAAAAAAGACACTGCGATAGCTAGCTAATTATTACACCATGTTTTGATAGGTATTTACTTTATATCCAATGTACATGTATATATATGTATATTTATATATATGTATATATGTGTATATATATGTATATATATAAGGCAAAACACGAAAAATAAGAACTATGACTGCAACAAATAGTTTCATGATATTTTAGGCATTAGGCTACATTACAATGCTTTATTGTAGCATTATTGCCTGGTGATCGAAATATCATGAAACTATAAGTTACAATCATAGTTCTTATTTTTCGTGTTTTACCTTATGAATATTGCTCTGCTATATGCATTATATGCATTGAGCACTTTTTCATTCGAATAAACAAAACTACACAAATATATATATATATATTTATATATATATATATATATATTTTGAAAAGGTATCAACAGACAAAAAAGTCTCAGTGATTTTCTGATGAGATTTAAACTTGTTGATTTTGCTTATACTCAATAGAATAGAATTATACAATTGATCTCTTACATAATCAAAGCCTTGTTTTCCATTTTCAGGTTTTAACTTGACTACTATATTCTTGTTTCTATCATTATTCGTGCGTTCATTTTCATTTGTTATCTATCTTTTTGTCAAAATATTTTGTATCAGGAAACAATTCTCCTCACACTGTTTAACAATGCTGCATTTTTAATTAATGTCATGTGAATCACTCTTCAGGATCGCGAATTTGTAATGACGTTAACTTTTGCTGCTCTCTGTTGCTGTTACATAATTTAATAGAGCCACTCTATGTCAGGAGGAGTAATATCATTTTCTTGTCAAGATTTAGGAGTTATTCACAGTGGAATGTCTTTTGATTTTATTCTGCAATATTAGATAACTTCCTTCTCTTTTGTTGCTGTGAGAAGTTATATCACAATAGACACACTAATGTGGAATATGAAATGCCTCGAACATGCATACAAGTCTGATCTGCGACTGAAAACTAGTTCAACTCCCACCATGTGTTTTGACATAGTTTGAAAACACCAGTAACGCAACAAAAGAGGCTGTACAAAGATGGCATTCACTAAGCTGGTTATGACTAAATTATTTCAACATTATTCCTTAACACTCTAATAACAGTTGGACCAATCACACATCGAGGCTTGGCTAAAGAGTAGATGGTTATTAAGACCACATTAAGATAAATACAATCGTCTAAAAGAGTTCTAGACTTCCGTTTTTAAATAATATATTTTATGACTTTCGGAAGCGATACTGGAAAGCAGCTTGGTAATAAAGAAACTAAGACAAGTTTATACAGCAAAGGAACTTCAAAATCTATGATAACATTTTACATTTTGTTAAAGATATATTAGCGATTTTGATGTTCAGAAATTTTGGTCTTTTGTTCTTTAGCAAAGTTTTGAGTCTATGCTACCAAATAAACCAAATTATTAGTATACTTGGAATAAGTTAACCATGTCGTTTCCTCAAACAAAAAATTGATAGTAAAGTGACGATGGAAGAGAGGGGGACTTTAATAGGAAGATTGGATCGCATATCCACTGAGGTATTAAGAACAGAATTGAATAAGGGACAACATCTGATAAACAAGGAGCCATGTAGTAAGGAATCAAAGATTTTGCACAGGAAAAAGAATGCAGATTCTCCATTATTACCAGAGAAAGAAAGAGTTGGTACAAAAAGTACCTTACAACTGTAACATTAGTTATGCGATATGATCTTTGTAGTGTAGTGTAGAATGAGAAACCCCGTTGTAAAAGGGTTACTCTTAGTTTTTTATCTTTTCCCATTCTTGTATCACAATATTTACACCAACTTAACTACTAACAATAATTTTGCTGACTAACAATAAGGCAGTAGTTCTAGATTCCAGGCTATTAACCTAAATGAACAGAAAGCAAATAGTGACCAAGTACTTCGTAAACACTACGGTTTTTTATCAATTGTCAGACATGTTTTAGTTGCTCAGCTGATGATTAGACAAGCTTATCTCCAAATATTCTATAGATTATTTAGTTACCTGGGTTTGTCAACTTGTGGATTATTTGTCAGTTTTATCTACTTTCCTATCAAGGCCTTGTCTCAATAACTGGAATTTTCAGTTGAAAGATAAACAACTGCGTCGGTTGAATTTGTAATCTTTGACATACTTGTTGGACTTGTCATAGCATGTTTTTCCTCGATGTTCTTCTTATATTACAAAGTATTCATTTGGAAACTGGAACATTTTGTTGTCACAATCTACAAAAGAGATAGGTGGTACAAAAAGAATGAAAAATAAAAGAGAAGGGTGGGATATAGTCAACAAGTACCGGTAGTTTTCTCTTATGAGATCAGCTTACAATGTGAAAGTAAAAAGGTTTATAAACACGTTTTCTTTAATTAATCAATCTTAATTATTAAAAAGAAAAATTTGCATAGTAACATATAGATCTGTTGCCAATAAAATATAGAGGGAAATTCTGATAAAATATAGTACCTTTTGGGCACTGAGCTTTATGGTGCTCAACCCTTTGTAATCACACAGAATATCCATCAGCACAGGAGATATAGAATCAAAATATGAAAATATAACAACTTACTAGCTCAGGAATCCACAAATAGCTTTCGATTATTTAAGAAGAACATGAAGTGAACAAGGTTGACGAATTCAAGTTCCTTGGCTCTACTTTAGCAGGCAATGGAGACTGCGATCGAGAAGTGTAGAAGAGGGTGCAGACAGGGTGGAACAGTTAGCGCAAAGTAACAGGGGTGCTGTGCGACAAGTACATGCCTATAGAGGCCAAGGGAAAGGTACACAGGACAGTGGTACGACCTGAAATGATGTATGGAATTGAGACATTACCTCTCACTAAGAAGCAGGAAACGAACTGGAGGTGAATGAAATGAAAATGTTGAGATTTTCCATTGGGAAAACTAGGAAGGATAGAGTGAGGAATGATCAAGTGCGAGAAACCCTAGGAGTGGCAAACCTAGGAGAGAAGATCAGGGAAGCAAGACTTAGGTAGTTTGGACATGTTATGAGGAGGGATGAACAGTATGTGGGCAGGCAGGTGATGAACATGGCTCCACCTGGAAAGAGGAGACGAGGGAGACCAAAAAGGAGGTTATCGGCCTCGGTAAATGAGGGCATGAAGGACAAGGGACTGTCTGTGAGTGACATCCAGGAGAGGCAGAGATGGAGGAGACTGGTCCGCTGTGGCGACCCCTAATGGGAGAAGCCGAAAGAAGAAGAAGAAGAAGACGAAGAGGAACATGACTTGCATAAATTAGAACCAATGATACAACAAAGAGGCAAATAGCTAGTGAACAAGGGGAGACTATTACAGTTACCAACCCCGAAGCAGCCCTATTTAGTTGGTTTATTTACACGAAGAAAATAATTAATCTTTACTGAAGGTGTGCCATATCTTTGTACTGCTGTGATAGATAATTGAACACATCAAGTACCTTGGAATCATTTAACGAAATTTTATTTGTTTTTACTTTCCCTGGAATGTATTCAAATTTTTATATATTTTAGTGTTATACTTAAAGAATCAGTTTTAACAGTACATAAAAGATGCAAAAAAGATCTAGACTACAATTTGTTAAGTGTTTTCGAGATGTTGATCCAAAATTTGAAAATTTCAGGCAGAAGTGTTGAGCGGACTTAAAAGTTTGCATGGAGCTGGGTCAAACCTTCTGTATTAACAGCAATATTAAAATAGATGTTATTTAGTAAAACATCTGGTTGCTGCAGTGTTCTTAATGTATTAAGAATAATTATTATTTATTTTGAAAGACGCAGGAGATTATATTGGCTCAAGACAAACAGAAAGTGGTTATGCGTTTTGTTATGATATTCGCTGCAAGATTAGAAACTTGATACCAAAAACCAATTAGTATTTACAAAGTCAGAAACACAAAAAAACATTGAGGCTGCATCGGAGATATGTCATTTTTAATTATTATGGGCGAAGAGACCATTACAATTACTTTAGTTTCATGCACCTCAAAGAAAATAATAGAAAATGTACATAAGAGCTATCTTGATATCACCATATTTTAACTGCATTGAAAAGAAAATAAACTGAAAAAATAAATTGTTATTAATCAAAAAAGTAATGGTTTCAAACCTAATACTTGGTGGCAATATATTATCTTGCAATGCTGTATTATGTAATCACATGTTATCTACTATCTTCTATCTTTCATTTTATGAATTTAAAAGGAAAAAGCAGATTAGTACAAAGGCGTTTAAATAATTAAATAATTAAACACAAAAGTTCATACGTAAATTAATAATAAGTTCCATTACTCTTCTACTCGTTACTCTAAGGTCAGGCAGAAACCGTTGCATACAATGCTGCAGATGTCTGAGGATTTCATAAACACAAAAATTTTATTCACGTTCAAGACGAGGCTACGCTATTGTTGAAACACGACGGCTCAATGTTTGGAACTTCCATTTTATTGGTGGAAATAAAAAACGTATTTCATTAATTTGAGCATATTTAACCTTTAAAATAAATATATATATATATATATATGTTTATATTAATATAAATATACTCATAAGTGAAATCTTTATATCCGTAACACCATCATAAGTCTCAAATTATCATCATATAAGATCATTATGGTGTACGACAAAAAATCAACAAAGCTTAGTTTAGAACTGTCAGTTTCATGTTTTCACAATCGTCTGCCAAACAAAATATGACCATATAATAGCTCTAATATTCTTATATTATTGAGCACTGTCGATAGCTAATAATTAACTTGATACTGGTATAAATATAAATTTATAAATATATATATATATATTTATATATAGTGAGATTATATAACACCCCTCCCTCCCGCTTAATTAACTACACGTACCTTTAGCTTAAACATTTTCTTCCCAATTTTAAGCTATGGTTAAACATTCAATCGAGTCATATAATGCTGATGTGATACATAGTGTTAGGTAAACAATGCTTACTATTTTAAAGCACTTTATCTTTGTTTTAGGTCTTCGCAGTTTTAGTAGGTATAAAACGCTAATCACGATTCTTTTACATTTGATACACTCAATCAAGTTTAGTTTTGTATGCAAGATTGAGAAGACAGAGGCTGAATGACTTATAATGAGTTTGCCCTTGAATGATGATATATCACAAAATCTCAGAAGAGAGTTTTGGTGAGCTAACATTTTTAATCAGAAAGTAACAACTTTGTTAGAAAATGTACAAAAAAGAAATCTTTGATGGATAACAATTTTATTGTTACTGAAGTCAAATTAATATTTATATATGCATCTTAACACTTATTTTTTTAGAACAGGTTGAGAAGACAAGCTAAGCAATTCAACATGAAACTTTATCTTCATATACTTTATTATAATGCAAACTTTCTCGCTGATTACGAAATTCTTCAGTGAGCATGCATAGCAGGATGCACTAAAGGTATGGGAATAGTATGGGCGTTGGTTTTATTTTATGTGAAAAAAACAAAAAAGTTCACTATATCAAGTAATTTTGTTTGTCTTTAGATGTTGTTTACCAGACAAATATCTGCTCAACAGTCGGCTTAAATGGGGTCCTCGTAGGTTTTTATTACACCGTTGTGAACGGAGCTCTCGAATGTTGCAGAAGCTCTAAAATGACCAATAATGTTCAAACAATTCTTGTTGGTTTATTGTGCTTCAAGTGTAATTGTAGCAGCAATGCGTGGGTCATCTGTCGGGAAAGAAGGAAGAAGGGTTTATTGTTAATAATTATACTAATAATGTTAAGTATTTATAGTCAGAGGAGGAGGATTCGAGAAATCCATGTCTTAGTAACGAACTAATGAAAACTCTCTGCATGTTGTTTCACCTTAGTTTTCTGATGTCCCAATTAACAAGTAAAGTGAGTCAACCTCTGTATGTCTGTAATTCTACTCGTATAGATTCTGGAATTTATTTTCCGGAGTTGTCTTTGGAAACTAATCAGATTTTAGTCTCTGACATCATCAGTCAAGGCTGGTTTCGAAGATCATTCATGCCCTAAATCAATCTAAATCTCCTGGTTTATATTTGATTCCTGTAGTAGCCTTGAAAGAATGCGCTTCTTAGCTATCTTTCTTGCACTCGAAAGTCTTCAGTCACTTTCTACAGAAGTCTCTTTTTCCGCTTTTCTAGAAAGTTCCTGATGCTGTCCCTGTTTTCAAGAATGCAGATGATCCTTTTCACCTTGGCAAATAATGACCTGTAAGTCTCTTCTTCACCCTGGTCAAATTCCTGCAGAACCTAGGCCTTTTTTAAATGTTCAGTATAAATATAGAGAACCTTCTTCCACTAGTGACCTTTTGACTTTAATCCTGGAGTGTATCTATACGTTAATGGAAACCTCTGGTGGAAGATATGTTAGAGCTCTGAAAACGTTTGATGCATTTGATAAGGTGTGCTACGCTTGCTTGCTTCATAATTTTTCTGGCTGTGGTTTTTGTGGGAGGGTCTTGGTATCAGTCATCCCTTTCTCTTAGATCGTAGAACGAGTACCACTCTAGATGGAGTTACTCCTGATAAGTATTTCATTAATTCTGAAATCCCTCAAAGTTTTATGCTTGGTTCAGCTCTCTTCCTTCTTTACAGTAATGTTCTTCCTAGTAACGTGTTTCAGTTTATTAACATCTTTACTGATAACACTACCTTTTACACTCACCAGAAAAAAGCAAATTTGTAGAGGATGTCAAGTCCGATTTTCAGGCTCTCAGAGAACAAGAGAGAAGGTGGCTGGTTCCGTTCAATGCCAAAATAAACGCAACGGATGTCACTTAATAAAAACTGGAGCCCTCAAAAATCTCCAATATTCACTAAAAATCATTCTGATGTTAACATTGATGTTGTTTTTCCTTTTTAAAGAATGGTTCGTTTGTCATTTTTTCAGACCTTTCCTGAGGTTTATATACTTCATATACTATTTTTTGTATCGCGCTAGAAAGTACCTTATTCCTGAAGCCAGTTTCTATCTCTATAAATCTACCATCAGTCTTTGCATGGAGTACTGTTGTCATATTTGGGTAAGTTATCTTTCATCTAATTGTGATGTTCCTGATGATGTTAGAGACGTGTTTGTCATTTATTAGGATCTAATCTAACTGCTACTGTTCAGTTTATTTTATGAGTAACATTATGAAACGTATTTTGATGGGCTTTACCCAGTGGCAATACCTTAGTTTGTTGCCTCTCGTGTGACTGGTTTCTATTAAAGTCTTCATGCTTTCTTTATGTAACCGTTGGTTCTCCTTGTATGTAAATCTTTCTATGAATGTAGTTATTTTTAACATATGACTTCAATGTTTTAGTCTAAGGTCAACTCTTATTCTTTGGCTTAATTTATTTTGTTTTTATTAACAGTTCCATACACATAGTGGCTTTATGTCATGTATGGTTATGGTACACCAAAAAGAATTTCCCAATGTATTTTGCTGTTCCATAAAGAAAATAACAGGGGTGTGTCAAGCATGTATCTTCACTTGTCTACAATTTGTCTTTTTATGAAATTCTGTTATCATATTTGGGCAGGTGTCCCATGTTTTCATTTAGTTCTCTTGGTTTAGAGACAAGTATTACTTTGTTTGTTTCCTCCCTTGCTTTACCTCTAAACCATTGTAAACTGAAACGATGCCAAAAGTAGTGTTTTCTTTTTTTCCAGCTAAAGGAAAATTGAACTAAAAACAATATTGAAAATCAAAAAATCCTTTGTGGTATTTTCATTTATTTTGTAAGAACATTTCAAATATGGTTCTGGCCACTCTCCTTTTTCTTAACGTCAATTTCTCCCATAAACTGGGAATCAGACGGCGCCATTCAAAGGAAGTTTTCTTTTGGCAGCGAGGAATTTCTTGGCCCGATGTCCTTCCTGACTCCAATCAATGGCTTATACTTTTGTAAAGCTCCAAAGTTTTTTCGTCGGCTCAGGAAATCAAACTCGGAACCTCTTGGTTACGGTGCAACTGCGCTAACCATTAAGTTCCACTTTCAAACCGGATTTTGTTGTATACATTTAAGGGAAAACCAAAAAAGTAATTTGCATCATGACAAACGTCATAATAAGCAGGTGAATAAGTATCATTAATGTAACTTGACAAGCAAATATTTCTAACTATTAGAAATATATGTGATGAAACTGCTGCAGTCGGTTCACGATTTCAAATGGTTTTGTTTCTGAACACTTATTCATCGTCAAAAACAGGTAAGTGTTATCTGCATCATTGTACCCCTAAAAAACTTTACCTAATTTAGTATTCACTTTGATATAAAAATCTGTACAAATTCAAGTTCAGAATAAAAACATAAACTGCCTATCAATATAAGTTTTATCTCCATGCCTCTAAAATTCAATATTTCGTTTGAAAAGATAAGAGTAAGATAAGAGTAGTTCAAAAAGCATAATAGTTACCAAGGCAGAGACTGTTGGAAAGTATTATTAAACATTACAGATATTGATGCTTTTTTTGTTCTACACCAAATGATTGATTTACTTTTATTTCTAGTTCACCAATGTATAATTAATATGAACAAGTAGAGGTAAAGCTGCTTTAACTAGGGGCTTATATTCAAAGAACTTTTATCAGAGAAATTTTTATCAAATCCGGATATCATGGAGAGGAAAAAGCGATGTCAGGAAGCAATGTTACACAAGGACAGAAAAACAGCATTGGCAGTATGGAGCAATGCTACATTAATTGAATATTGTGACAAGATGTTTCCATATGCTTCTACAAAGAGAAAAATGTAGCTGATATCATTTTCAAAAGGGGATGAAAGTTATTATGAACTGCTTTCACCTTTCAGTTAAACTGTTAAAAAGAAATATTTCTTTACAAGTTGGACTAAAAAGAAGAATTCTTCATTAGATACCAACCGCTTCTCTTTGGCTTCTAGTGTTTTTTAGAAAAAACCTATTTCGTTTGATTATGAAAGACAACTGATTCATCACATTTAAATAATAGCAAATAGAAAACCTTACAGTTTAATTTTTACAGTAAAGAGTTAATACCGTAAATGACAATGCCTTCTTAAAATAATCATGCTACAGTTAGCATGGATAGGGAAAACAACACCATGTTTATTATTTTGTCAAACATAGTCAAATTTAGTGGTTGTTGATCTAAAATTTATTATTTTGAAAAACATCTCTTTTCTCTATAATTGTATTCAAAATGTGTACGATTAACAAAGCAGTTAATTTCCAATTTTTTAAGTGTCAGTAAGAAAGTAATATTAACACAACACTTTTTCTCTTAAAAGAAAAAGTTTCTTCTGCAAACAAATAACAACTATTACGTTTTTCGGTTTACAGATCACAATTACTAGTTTTTGGTTTCCGGAGAAATTGAGCTGTAAGTTTAAAACTAATGATAGTAAAGTACTGCTTTTTAAAAAACTGATGCACGATGAACAGTAACATATTTTATGAAAGTAGTTGCTTCAAGATTGTAACTGTCAGCTAATGTTAATTATTAAAGTAGACCTGCGAGTCTGGATGATAGGGTAAAAGTTAAAATTTTAAAATCCTTTTAATCTACTAAAATGAATGACAAGTTTTTACCAACACAAAATGCCAAAGACTCTGTTGATGTCAAAAATTCCAGATGAAAACTTTCCTCCAGCATTCAATTCCAACTTTTTTGTAGATGACCAGCTGTACCGTAGTTAAAACCAGTATGAAAATAAACATTTAATTTATCTCAGATGTCAATTTTGGTTACAGTACTTAAACAGATTGTGTGAGTATTACATTATCATGTTTCCAAAATTTGATAAACTTAAAAATTAAGTTGCAACATAATGTAATTTTTTACTAATTGTTAAAATGTTAACTTAAGAAATGGGGGAGAAATAACATTCTTTTTATTTTACTTGGTAGCCTTGAATATGTCATCCATTTTCCCAATACTTTTTAAGTTTCCTCATAAGGCATGACAATTCTCATTTGGAAAGAAACTAACCTATCTGTATCTCTGCTAAATTTTATTTGCAACTACATAACATACAAGAACTATGTAATAAATAGTACAGGCATTGAATATTTAAATCTTACGACAAGAAATTTCGGGGCTAAGATAAATCCGACTGTTTACAAAGGTTTTTTTAACAAAAAATAAAATGTAAAAAATTACAATGTTTACTATCATTTTCCTACATCTTTATCATTATAAGGGCCATCTTTGAAATTAAGCTGACAGGGGAAAGCAGTAAGTAGAATTGAAACAACATCCAATTTAAGCATACTGCCACTCCAGTGACAGGTATTACTGTATAATTCTATGCCTTTTAGGAATTGCCAGTAAATTGCAGCCACTTTAAATCTGTGTTAGTTAACTAAGAGTGGACTTATAGTTCTTCTTGTAATAACAAGCTCCGGTTAATAGAAATACAATGTTCTTTATAGAGGGGTTACATGCAGTGTTGTAGTGTATGCAGCATCCATTATTGAAAGCCATAAATAATTTTTTCACTGGACTTTTTTTCAGTTATTTCACTATTTTTATTAATCCGTTGTTCCAAGGAGACTGATCTCAGATGTTTTAGTATAAAACCAAGCAAAGTGAAGAAAGTAAAAAAAACAATATTCTTCAAGATTCCAGTGCTAATCTGACATTGAAATTTTGAAAACATTTTGTCCGTGTTACTTTGTAAATTGTCTCTTTAATCAATGACAGACCCGTTGTTTCCCAAAAATAATTAGTATTAAAAGGATGAAGACATTTTTCACAAAGTACTCTTGATAACTGCGATAAGTCTCGGACGAAAAGTACATAACATCGGTAACGCCAAAGTGTGCACGTAAAATCAAAGCTCCAAGGAATGGAGACAGATTAAAGAAAAGCTTTCCAAGGTTAAGCTGCTACAACCTTGAATTGTAAGTCAAGAGAGAAGTGCCAAATACTATGAAGAAGAGATTATAGGCAAGCTGAATAAAAAGTTGTACGTCAATGCTTTTTCTATCAGACACATTTATCATAAAGAAAACAAGGTACCTGATATCTGATAATGAATGCTATGGTCAATTATCAATTCATTATCATTCACAATTTGAGCAAAGGTTTTGGTAGCTAATTTAAGACATCATTCATTCAATTAGTACAGACATAACTTTTCTAATAATTGTTTCGCTTTTTCATAACACTGTCTTTTACAGTTCGTTTGAACGTTTATCTAGGGTCTTTCGTTAAATAGTTCTTTTATCGAAGTTTTTAATTTCTTCATTCCACCGCCACAACATCCAGTTACTACTTATAACTTTCACGTCGAACCCTCTCTTTCTCTCTCATAATTGGAGGCATAGTTGATACTTTAGGATCTTTCACGTTGTTTCTTTCTCCAGGACATGCCATATACATGATGTGTATTTCTTTCTTTATCTGGTCCTTCATAGTCATGTCTGCTCTTCTTGCTGCACTTTGCATCTTGTGCAGCAAAAAGACCTTGTACCACATTCCGTTTTCTTTAAAAAGACCCTTTTTTCCTTATTCGACTGCCAGTCTTTTAAGTGCATTATCGTGTGTCCTCATATACTCTGACACCGCTTGGTTTTTTCCATTCTGATGACAAGTGTTGTACCGTCTGCATTATTTCACCACATAAACTGGAACTGTCTACTTCCAAATTTTTTTTTATTTCCTTCCAGACTCTTTTCTTCAGAATCTGTTCCAACATGTTGACTATAGCTGCTGCTTTCTCGGGATATGTAGCGCACTTCACCCATCCATAGTCTTTTTTTGTATAACCCGATATTATTTCACTTTGCAATTATTTTCCCCTGAATTTGTTCAATCGCTTTTCTTTTGTTTATTCCTTGGGTTCTTGCTTTAGTTTTCTGTCTGCCATATTGTTCTTCATCACATCCAGTAAATCCTTTCCAAACTTTGCTTCCTTACTGTATATCTACAAATATCTTCCACCTCCGTCTCTAATGTCTGTTTTTTCTCATTCATTCTCTCATGCTTTCCTAAACCATTCGTTTGTTGCTGTTGCCAAATAGCATGCAACTCTTACTCTTGTCTCACAGAATACGTCTTTGAAGCTTCTCAAAACTCTTCCTTCTTCTTTTCTATCTGTGTATAGTCTTTAATCGCCAGCTTGTTTCAAGTGACTGTTGGCTTCCCTTAACTTGACTTTTGCTCTTTTATTCAAGCATTCTACATCTCCTTTTCCACGTCCTTTGACATCCATGAAAAAACATGCCACTGACACCACTTAATTTTTATGGCTTGTATCATTATTATTATTATCATTATTATTATTATTATTATTATTATTATTTTGTATTTTATTTTCTGCGTAGGTTATTAAGTCCTTTAGAGCCGAGTCCAAACAATGGCTCTAAAGCACTAGAGGGTAGGTGTTGCATTTTACTTTATTGATAGTACTCTCCGTAGTATGTGTGCTGTTCCAAGGAGGGCTATCTTCTGGATTTCTTGGATGTTGACTTTACCAGGGATTTTATCGGTGTATTTTATTAATCCCTTCTTCACAAGTCCCAAAGCTGGTGATGTTGTGGTCTTTGTGCCCCACATCCTGTTGATTTCAATCTCTAGGTCATTGTATTTTCACAGCTTTTCTGTTACTTTGACAGAGGTGTTGCGTTTAGACGATATGGGCATGTCTACAAGGATGCATTCTTTGTTTGCCTTGTTCTTGATGACGATATCTGGTCTATTCGTTTTGATCTCTCCGTCGATCTGTATGGGCATGTCCCATAGCATTGTGATCTCGTCGTTCTCAGTGACTGTGTTGGGCTGATGCTTGTACCATTTGTCAGCTGTCTTGATTTTGTATTCCCTCCAGATCTTCCAATGTAAGTAAGCTGCCGCCTTGTTGTGTCTTGTGATGTACTCTATCTTTGCTAGCTCTGGACAGCCAGAAATGATTTGTTCAATGGTCTCCTCATATTTTCAACAGCTCATACACTGTGGGTCTGTTCCCTCCGTGATGATGCGGTGGTGGTAGGATCTTGTGGGCAAATTCTGGTCTTGTGCTGCAATGATTAG